>SPJY01019435.1:211207-300208 GCA_005191435.1 Raddia distichophylla
ACCTTCTTATCCGAACATCCGGCAATTTCATTGACGATGGGGTTCAACCTAAGAAACATTTCATTGACACTTTCATTAGGAAGCATTTTGAATTGATCAAATCTTTTTCTAGCTCGAGATAGCTTCTCCTCAAGCATCTTGGCGCTACCAACATGAATTTCTTTAAGATGCTTCCAAATGTCATAAGCTTTAGTGAGATTGCCAATGCTATCAAAAACTTCGGAAGATACACTAGAAAGTAAAGCATTTCTAGCAATGGCATTAAAACGCTTGTACTTAGCATGAACTTCATCAAGAGCAATGGTTCCGGCCGGAGGGTCCGGATAACCGGTCTCACAAGCAACCCACACATCATAGCAAAGTGCATCTAAGTAACATTGCATACGAATTTTTCAATAGTTGTACTTTGTCCCATCAAAGATCGGAGCTTTTCCAATTTCTATCCTAGGCCCCCCTTGAGCCATCTCCTAGCGGTGAAGCTAATACCGGAGAACCTAGATGCTCTGATACCACTTGAAAGAGGATCATATGGCCTAGAGGGGGGTGAATAGGCAATTTTAAACTTTTTCGATTATTGTTGATTAAGCATCATATTAAAGGTGACCCAATCCTAGTTTCAATTTTCATTCAAGCAGAAGCGATAAACGAGTAAATTGAAAAACTAACTCATGGCATCACAATTCATCACAAATGATGCAACGGAAGTATGTGCGGAAAGTAAATGAGAGAAAATGACACGGTATTTGTTTCACCGAAGTTCGGAGCCGCAACTCCTACTCTCCGTTGAGGCTACCTCTTGCGCACAAGGACCGGCTCGCTCTCGAGCCTAACGCCTCACTTACTCCCCGGTAGTCGTTCCACCACTCCGGCGAGGTGGACTCCGTCACCCGTACACTGACTCGAGAGTAGCCACACGCCAAGGCCTACTCCCAAGCCCACGCCTCCACGAAGGATGCCATCTTCAAAAGTAACAAGCCCGAAACGCCCCGATCATGCCGGATCGAAGGACTTCAATGAAGCTCGGTGTTGGAGTTTAGTGATTTGTGGCTTTGGATGATTTGTGGGTGGAGGAATGGCTCTAGATCATCTAATTGCTGAGCAATAAGACTGGTAGGTGTAGAGAGCAGCAAAACCTCAAAGTAGCCAGCCACTAGACATCTATATATAGCCCCAAGAGCAAACTAGCCGTTGCTCCTCGGAAGGAGACAAATTAACTAGCCGTTAGCCTCTACCGGACGCCGTCCGACGTGCACCAGACGCCGTCCGACAGAGCTTACTGCTCACAGAAAAGCGGCTTATCGGACGCCGTCCGGTCCCTACCGGACGCCGTCCGACAGCAAGGAATGCACAAACCCTAAGTCCATCGGACGCGCGCCACCTTCTCCCAGACGCCGTCCGACGACGGAAAGGACACGTTTTAAAACCTGATCGGACGCCGTCCGCTAACTACCGGACGCCGTCCGACAGAGACCACTGTTTCTGGATTTGCTGATCGGACGCCGTCTGGCTTTTCCCAGACGCCGTCTGACAGAGGGAATTTTTCTGATAAAAAGCTTGAGTGTGTGTGGGAGAGTTTGGGGGGGTCTTTCCACTCTAGAAATCTCACAAAGGAATGTTTGGGTATTTTTAGAAGGAGTGGACTAAGGAAACCGAGTTTTCGAGAATTCGCAAAGATCCGGCAAGATCCAAGATATTCAAACCCCTTTTGAAATCCGACGAAAACAGGAAATAAAACCTAACTACTCCTAGACTATACGTGACCTCTTCTCTTGCCCGGTCACGCACTTCAATGCTCGGAGCAGCTCACAAATTTGTCGACGCTTCAAATTAAGATTTTACAAAGACGCCGAGTCTTTGCTAGGGTTCCGAGAAATCCAAAAACCCCCTATCACTTAATATTAATTAGTTTTGACATCAATGCCACTAATAAAAATTAGGGCTCAACGATGCTCACAACAGCGATGAGGACGACTCCTCCCCTTCTCGCAACTCCACCTTCTCCGCCATCGCCATCATGGAAAAGCTCCCGATGCCCCCGCCGCTCACTCCGGCGAGTCTTCCATGGGCGGCTCTCGGCGGCACACTCGCTCCCCGCCACTCCATCGCGCCCACACCTCTACCCACTCCGCCCAGTGTTCGCACTCTCGCACCAGATCCCCTTGCCGGCGCTCACCCTCGTCGCTTCGGCCAGCTATCCATGCTCGGGCTCCCTTGTCCAGCTCTCGCCTCCAACCCTCGTCCAGGCGGCAGCCAAAAATAGCTCCCTCTCCCTTGCTCTCCTTGCTCCTTCCGTTCGGTCCACTCAGTCGTTAGGCCACTTAGGCCGTTACCACTCTCTCCCGCGTCGCTCTCAACGGTGCCGGCTGGCCTTATGGCCTCTAGGCCAGATGCGCCTCAACCCCCGCGCTTGGCTCCCCATTGGCCATGTTGGTCTTGGGCCCACAACCTTTGTTGGGCCTTGGGCCGGTCAGCCCCCTTAAGGAGAGTTTTTTAACTCTTCTTCCTCGAGGCTCCTCCACCGTCCACCCCGTACACCCTGAAGTTCGACCCCATGTCCCTTGAGGCTCCCTTAAGGCTGGGCTCGCTCGCCTGCCACCACCTACCTCCGCTAGTGCGCTCTTAGCCAAGGCCACGGTGGTCTCCAACGCCCCGCTCATCCTCTCTCCACCATCCAAGCATTGACACCCCTGTCCCCTAGCTACCGTTCATCGTAGCCCCCGCCTGGCCTCTACTTGGCCTGCTTTTATGGTGGCCGGCTCCTCCTTGGTCCCTGCCATCCGCAAGGCATAAGGGTTTCTCGCCCAGAAGATGGTTCTTTGCCCTCCTCCAGCCGTTGATGACCTAGCCGAGCAAATCCGCTCTCTCTTTTCCACGGGTGAGCTTGGAGACAGCAAGCTAGTCGTTGTGGACGACTTGTGTGGCCTTTTGCTCCCTCCTGCCCGATGTTTGCTCCCTTTTGACTGATGTTTACTCCCCGTTTTAGGTTGCCCCACCTGCGACTAGGTTTTTGTCGCCACCTGCGTGTGGGCCAAGTGCTAGCCTCCTATTTTGCACCTGCGTGTGGTGCTCTGTCTAAACCGTCTAAGTGTGACGCGTCCTACGTTAGACTCCCCCTACGTGGGTATGAGTCTACCTGCCTAGTCGATCTGTGTATGCGTGGCCCGTGCCGGGCTTGTATTGTCCCTTTTGTTCGCTAGCTATAGGCTCTACCAGCGCTTTTTCTTGCATTTCGTGTCCAGTCCTCTCTTCAATGAAGATCATCAGTTGGAACGTCCGCGGGTTAAACTCCGCAGCTAAGAGGGACGTCGACAAGGCCCTTGTTCGTTACTACAACCCCTCCATCCTCGTCCTGCCAGAATCCAAACTCTCCACTATCTCCACCCAAACACTCATGGAAATATGTTGGCACAGGCTTAGTGGCAACCTTCAACTGCCCGCCTCTGGTACTAGGGGTGATCTTCTTCTATTCTGGGATGAGTCCACCTTGCACCTTTCCGACCCACTCATCGTCCAACATTTCGTCCAAGGTTAGCTTCCAGGGGCCCATCCAATTTGGTTATCACCAACGTCTATGGCCCAATCACTGTGAGAAGGAGACCTTCCTCAAGGAACTATCCAAAGTCCACAATCACTTCTCCTCCGTTTGGATGGTTTTGCGGGACTTCGGATAGTCGTCCGCGCTTTGTCCTACTGCAACACCTTGATGACTTGCAGCTCTAGGCCACTCTGGGTGCGCATTTTGTAATTAGGTAACTTTTTGGGGTTTTGCCCCATTGGGGGAAGGGTCTATATTCTCCCCAAACTTTGTAAACCTCTTATCTATGACTAATAGACCTCTCCTTTGTTAAAAAAATTAATAATCTCCGCTCATAAAAAATCAACGCTAGCCCGCTTCATACACCTGTTTCCACCTCAAGTCCTCGCCTCCTGAGCCTAGGGGAGAATACCCTCAACAACATTCAGTTCGTTGGTCTCGTTCCAATTGACATTAATTTCGATAGCTTTGACATATACGACACCATGCGCACGAATTTATGATTACAATGACATTATACCCATTTATTACCTTTTTAAAACTATTTCCTATTTTTCTCCACCTGGATTGACCAAAATGCCCTTGGTTCAAAACACTAAACTGCAGCTGTCTGTTGTATCCATCAATATGCATGAATTTTGATTTTGGACAAAATTTGATAACGTAATGAAAATACGCTGTATCCATTAAAATTTTCAGATTTCAAAATTTTGAATTTGACTGAATTTTATATTTTCAAAATATGGGTGAAATTTAATTTTTTTGAAATTTGGTCAAATTCAAAAATTTAAAATCTATCAATTTTTTAAATCTATTTGAAATTTTCAATATGGTAGAGTTTGAAATTTTGGTCTCCTATGTCCGCTTGAAATCGCGCGCAACTGCACCACACCGTCCGTAGGGGCAAAACTGTAAAGTCATGCGGGTTAAAATGGGTAAATCAATGATAAATTGAGAAAAATAGAAAGAATGTCATGAAGACCATAAATTCGTATATCCGATGTTATACATGTCAAGGCGACCGAACTTAATATCATTTGAAATGAAACTTTCGAACTGGTGTCATTAAATCTCCCCGAGCCCAGTGCCGAGTTGCCCAGGCGGCCTGCATCCCATCTCCATCGCCATCCCTCCCTCCCCCCTCGCCAGTTCGCCTCACCTCCTCGGCCGAAGCCGGCGATCCCCTTCACCTCATCTCCAAGCCCAGTGCGCTGCGCGCACTACTCCTCGAGATCTCATCCATCTCTGCAGTCCACAACGATGCAGAAGGCTAGAGACCCCACCACCAAGCTCTTTTCCCCCTTCACCGCACCCAGCGCTCCACCCAACCAGCACCATCACCACTACGGCACCTTCTCGCCGCCGCAACCGCCTGCTGCAGCCGCTGCCTACCACGGCTCTCCGACCGGTCTGTGCTTCTTCTCCCGTGCTATCTTCAATTCTTGCCCTCCTGGTTTCGTGGAATGACTCGATGTCACGGCGTGCAGTGTGCGGCGCCCAGGGTGTTGTCGCCTTCCCGTGCACAGTACAGCAACAGGTCTTCGTCGAGGGCTTGCCCGTCCGGGAGCCCCGGCTGCCGTTCTGTGGCGTCGGCCTCGGTTGGGTTTTGTAAGTGACTAAGTGTTCACTTTTCTTGTTTATTTCCTTTTTGAGGCGTGTGACTCAATGTGGATAAACTAATATGACAAGATGTAGCTTCCCTATAACAATGAGACTGCAGAAAAGAGCAGAAATTTATGGTTTCTATGCTAATGAAAGATGATGTTATAGGAAGTTGTTTCATTTTGTGATGTTGAAGCATGCTTGGCCAGGTATTGTTGTAGAGTCAATTGTTCGCATTTTTGTAGCAATAATTTGTCAGTCTTTAGCAAAACTGTAATTTTTGGTATCATGGAACTTGCCTGCAAAATGCAGTGTTGAGTTCAAATTAAAAAAGAAACACTTTCTCTCAATCATTTACTGTATGTTTCCTATTGTTACATGGTATATTGATATGTGGATGCTTTATTACACAATTCTTTGATGGTTACAATAGTGTGGCTGTTACGTGGTACGGGAATTGGGTTATGATATCAATCAATACAGCTAGAGTGCATTGTTCTAAACAAGCAGATAACGATTAGGTGGAGTAAGTTTTGCTCAGCTATATAGAAAACTGATAATTTTTAAAGAATATCAGTCTGATGCTCTTGTGGCATCATTTGAACTTTTCTATCAAGAAAGCAGTGCAATTTTGATGTAGTTGCAATGAGTTAAGCTGCTGATGGTGAAACTTTTACACTCACTTGGGCAATCTTCAAATAAACATACAAATTAGCCATATTAAAGTTTACATTGGTATTCTTTTGAAGGTTCTTACTGGGGTTTTTTCTGGCTGCGATTCCCTGGTATGCTGGTGCTTTTATTCTATTCTTTGTTGCTCTGGACCACAGGGAGAGGCCTGGATTGATTGCATGCACCATTGCTGTAAGCACCCCCATGTACTATACTCTCACATATTAATTTGATTTGTTTGGGTACAAATAGAGATGGAACACACTTACTGTTCTTCGCTTGCTTATTATATGCTCTATGCAAATGCTTCCTGTTAATTTGTTTTTTCCTTGTTTCTATAATTGAAAATGTTTCTTCTTCATTTAAACAAAAATATCTCACTTGCAGTGGCTCCCTTTTTGTTTGTAACATAGTATCTGTTTGCTAGGATACTAGTGTCATGACCATACTTTATAATTAATTGTACAGAGGAGGGCTGAGATGGCACAACTAAAGGGGATTATTGTTTATAGAAGAGAGACATAGACACGGATAGGGTTGAAAAACCTTGGGAGAGAGAAAAAACATTATTCTTGCTTGTCTCAAGTACTCTGTTTGGACCAGCTTATGGATTACTGTAGGATCGAAATATTACAGCTAATACTCTGTTTTGATCAGCTTATGGATTACTGTAGGATTGAATATGGCGTTAAGAGGGTGGTGAATAGGTGCCGAGTAAGAACACGGTTCCTTTTCGCAGTTCATCCATCTATGCAGTGAAAACTGACTCTAAATATGCACATAATTCTATTAGAAATTTAGAATCAATAAGCAGTCGATTAGTCTTAACCCAAATTGTTCTAGATGAAAATAGTAAAAAATTTAACTGCTAGACAATCTTCTGGTACCTTTACCTTGTACACCTAGCACTTTACAAACAAATCTAAACTAACATACTGAAAAGCAACGGCATGGACATTTTTTATTTTCTTTTAATTGTTAAACAGTGCTTTTCATTGGAGATTCTATGCTTTCACGTCAGTACTGACACGCTGTATTCAACGCTGGCAATAAAACCAAGCAGCATGCTCGGCTCGCATTTGCATGACTGCACCTGGAGAACAGATTCCGAGCCAGAGCCGGTGTGCAGGAACAGTGCACCATTCTCCAAAAGAAACCAACTATTGCTGAAAACCATCCCATCTTCATGCCCATGAACCCATTTGGATTCTGCATATTCCGCAACACTCAGCATTTGAGCACTCTTAAGTGACAATTAAATTAACCTGGAGTCATTACAAGTTCCAATAAATACATCAGCCATCTATGTTTCAGAGCTTGATCCCCAAACCAAACAACCCCCCAAAAATAAAGCTTACTGCCATTCCCCCAGTATATAACTACTGCCTTCCAGATAGAGCTTTTTTATCCTAAGAAAATGAGTCCAACATGGAGAATCATTCCCTCTATGGGTAACCTGGCAAATAGTTTTATTTTTAATATCTATCCTTGCCCAATTTTCAAGGCTCTTTCTTCCAATCCTTGTCCATCTCTCTCTAGAAACACTTTCCGCCCTCAGCCATGCCTTTCTGGCCCTCCGCTGTACAGTAAATACCCTGTCATGAATTATGATCATGAGAGCTTGGTTCAGGGACACCCACCTCATCTTCCACCATGAACAAAGATTAGAGACTTGGTCGGATCCTATCCCAACTAGCTGCAATATCTATGAATCTGAACAATTTGTAGACATATGTTGATGACATTGAACCCAACGTTCCTGCAGCATGGCTGTATGGTGCATAGAGCAACAAAGGGAGAGATGCCGTGGGCTCATGTGTAGCCATCCAGCACAACCAATGCAGCAGTACGGCTGTAACATATAAATAGGCTTGTGGCAATAGGGATGTCCATGGAAAAAGAGTGCAGTGTTAACCAACAACAAGATTAAGAGAAGTGAGTTCAATAGTGTAGGTGTCAAGCAAGGCTAACAATAAATAAAGAAGAATCAGTTGAAATATCATTTAAGACAAACAATATTAAAGTAAAGTTCTTTCTCCCAATGTACTTTAACTCTCTCCTATAGAAATAGTAAACCCTGTCAGACGAATTGTCCTGGTCCTCTTTCGCACTGTAGTTATTAGTTAGCTATCGTGATGAGGTATGACTTGGTTGCTTGCTTAGTTAACAGCGCAATATTTTTAAGTCATTTCAATTTTTCTTGGCTACAAGTTACAACACATTTTTTTTTTGCAGGGCATTTTTGCCTTAGTTCCTTTCATTCTCAATGGCATAAAAATGCATCCTTTCTGGTGATGCTGGAATTGACAATCCAAATTGTCATGTAGCTGCTGTTTGAGGGAGCATATTCGTTATGTTTATAGCTGTAATATACTGTTCGTCCATGTGAAGAAGAAAACAAAATGAAATTATATGTATAAAAAATCTCCATGCTGTATTTCCTCCTCCGGTGATCATGCCCTTTCATGTGTAGTGAATTGTGATTTTTTCAGTTTATCATTTTATTTATATGGTATTGCTTTAAACCGTGGATGACTTCTCAGTTATTTTATTTTTAATCCTAAATTTGATGTTATAATATAATTTGTTAGTGCCACATCACTGCCACTTGGTTGTCTTGTTTTGGTGTTGTTTTGAGCTGATAAAGGAGTTCTGAGGTGCCAATGAAAATATTAAAAGTTAGTTCCGAGAGTTTTGAGAAAAGACACATCTTCAAAAATAACTACAAGTGCCTGAGAGCATGGCTTATTTTGTTGTTAAAATCATAATATGATTTAGGATGAAAAGAACATCGTAGGATTGGCCATTGAGATTTTAAACGCTCATTATCTTGTTTAAAACTATAATATAAGTTTATACTGAAAAAACATATATTGGCCAATACGAAATTATTTTTAAACAAGTAGGATGCCAATGGATTTGAACTCCTCAGCCAGCCCATGGCGAAAACTTTGTTTTATTTCGCATTTTTTCGTAAAGTTTTCTTGAGTATATTTCAAAGAGAAATTCTTGGGGACGGGATCCCGTTCAGGCGGTATCCGGACGGGATCGGTCCCCGCGCGCCACGTGGCACCCCGCGCCCAGTGTCTAGCTTCCCCTTCCCCGTGCGCGCTGTGTAGAGGAGGAAGGAGGAAGAAGGAGGGAGGAAGAAGGAAGAAGGCCTACCTCGCCGTCGCCACCGGCCGTTTGGGTTAGTGTTCGGGGTGGGGTTCAGGTTTAGATTTGGGCCGAGCATGACGACGACATGACGGTGGGTGGGGTTCGTCGGGGGCGGCGGTGGCGCCATCGGAGTCGGGGGAGGGGGTGAAGGCGGTCGGCCGGCGGTGGAGGGGGGACCACACCTCACCCCCTTGGGTTAGGGTGGGCGGCGACAGCGCGGTGGCAGGAGACTGGGGCGGCGGAGTGGCCGGCGGCGAGGGTGCCACTGGCCGGGGTGGAGGAAGGAGGCGGCGGGGGCGGCGAAGGTGTGCGGAGCATCGTCGGAGGCGGCGGAGAAAGGAGGCGATCCAGTTGGGGTGGGCTCTCGACGGGATCCCGTTGTGTAGTCGCCCCCTATTTAAAATATGGAAAAGCTCAAACAACGGTATACCGGGCAGAAAAGAATGTATACATCTCCATCATTGCATTAGCATGCGTTTTCTTATTTCCATGTCGTGCTCTATTTCCCACACTCGGCGCGCTGCTCCCCGTGCTCGCAATACCGTGTGCAATTCCTTCTAGCTTGCACTGCATCCACGCTAAGGCAACACGTTTGTTGTTTGTTTGAGCTGAAAGTTGTTAAAAACCTTAATCTGAAAAATTGTACCAGCTTGCGAAAGCAAAGGAGGTGTACATCCGAAGGAAGCCTCGCTCTCATGCAAAGCAACGACGGATCAGAAAAGTGTATATTCGAAGGGAACCTCGCTCCCTCGAAGCGGAGCAACGGCGGACCAAGGTGGTGCATATCCCAAGTGAGCCTTGTAGTTCCCCTTGGGAGCGAGGCAAAGCAGGACGAGGACTACTGCACTCAAAATTAGAAATGCCCAAGTCCAAGTGGCGAAGCGAGTGTGGTTACGTGGGAACCAATAAGAACAAGGGACAGCAAGTATAACCGGCTACAGTCGTCAGGAATCATATCGTATGTCAGGGAGATACGCCAGCTGGCTTTAACAACCAGTATCAGGTGGCAGAGAGATATGATGATTCGCTGTAACAACCAAGTCTCCCCTGTAATCCCTTTCTAGCCCTGCTTTAGTAAGAAAAGTTAGGGTGATTAGGTCTAAACCTAGGTACCGAAGGTGTTTTTGCTTCGGTGCCCTTGGGCCTGAGGGCAGGTCGAGGTCTAGGAAGTTTTTTCTTAGCTAAGTACCTTTTGCTCTTAGTTTATTCCCTCGGTGAAGGGTTGTATTGGACAATGTAAATTTGTCCCAACCCCTTATAAATAGGGAGCCTCGCAGTAATAAAGGACAAGCTATAGTTCATCGCAGTATAGCCACCTTGTGATTGCTCAGCTTCCCCGAGCTGTTTCACGAAGAACGTCCAGTTGCTTTGCGATGTAGCCCTTCACAAATTTGTTGTCTAGCTCGGGCTAACGACAATTTTACATTGTATAAAACAATGTATTTATATTGCATCGTTAAAACCTTCATATAAGAAACTTCTTAAAGAGATTAATGAAGGAAAAGAGGGCAATTTATGATCATTAAAATCATAAATAAGAGTTTAGAAACTTCCCCGTAAAGCCAAAACTTCCTGATGCATGTGTCTCGTTAAAACTCCTTCAAAAAACTTCATTTGAAAAATGGACAGAGAAAAAGAGTACATTGCATATACTCCCCTTTAGTAAATAACTTATATGCACGTGCCTCATTAAAAACTCCTACAAAAATCCATTGGGACAAAATGAATGGAGAAAAGAATGCACCGCATACGAATACTTGTATTGCGATATTGCCTCATTAAAACTTTGCCATGAGAAAACCTTTAAAGGAAAAACTCATTAAGGAAAAAAGAGTACAATATATGATCTCTAAGATCATCATTGTGTTATAGTTAAAAGTTTTCTCCCCCAGAACTTTGCAATATGAAGTGATCTTATTGCAAATAAAAACTTAGTGAATAAATCTCTCATAGATAATTCACATGACTTCATTTATAACCATGTACTTCATCACTCTCCTAGAGTGTGTGCGGAGCAATATATCCTATTATATTTTCTTTATATAATCCTTTTCATTTATACAATAGAAGATATATTATCTTTTTAGATAATAAAAGAGTACCAATTGCATTAAATTTTACATGACTCCACATACGGCAAGTCATTTGTTCTAGGCATATTTATTCATGCGATGTCTTATATAATGAAATACCACTTGGTGGAAGTGACCGTTAGATCTATTTACATGACTTCATGTCATACCACCGTATATCTAACATGAGATTGGATATTATATGGATTAGCCAGATTTTCAAAAACCTGTGCATCCTACCATAGTTATGTCTTGATTTTCCCTATAAACATAGCCCAAGACTTTTCAATACTTCGGAGTTATATGGAGATGATTTTATTGGTAGTTCAATTTCTCATATTAGAACTGCATTTTATCTTGTCAACAATTAGCATCAATCATATCTATCACGCCTGATGAATTAATGCTCTCATAGCATCAATATTAGGAACTTCATGTCTTAAAAACATCTCCATTATTCACTTCGAAGAATCTTATACCTTCTTTGGGTATAATATATCAAACCTAAAAGGTATTGATATTAAACAACTTTCTCTTAGTGATTAAATATTTCAGCAAATAGACTGATTTTCAAGACTTACAACACATGGTTGTATCACTGTAGAGCAAATTATAACCAGCCTTTTCAGTGTATTTCACTAATTACACCAATTTACATAATACCAATAAGGTACTGGAGGATATAGCTACTATTTTATTCTTTGTAAGAGATGAACACTACATCACATGTGCTTATGTGGCTAAATTCAAAATCCTCATTTTATTCCATCGGGTCATATAGATAATTGGTGTATTTTGATAATTGGTCATCATATAACTTATATGGATAATTAGTGTATTTTGATTGGTAAATATTTTCCTTTCTAGGAAAATATCTTTTCAAAACAATACTTTATTTTGAAAGTAAAGTTATTTCATAAAACACTCTTTCTCTAAGAAAATGTCATCACATTTAGGAAGGTATTATTGTTTGTCGCGACCCCGGATTCATCAGGATCCACTTATGATCGATTGCTAGTCCTAGATATCAATGCTAGCAACTCATGAGCAACAATTGTCGAATATCATCACACAGTCACAATTATCTAAGAAAATAACATAATATGCTAAAATAATTGTAGTACAACCACTTATTACAATAGTTTGCTTAAAACGACATAATATAGTTTAGAGTGCGGAAATGCAAATAATGCAGCGGAATTAAGATATGACGATGCTCTAATCCAACCCTTGAGCGACAACTAGTCTTGGTCGAAATTCGGCACAGAATCCTTCTAATCATGTAGGCAAACCGGACCCGATTATTCTCCTGAATAAAAATATGTCGTGACCCCAGTACTTGTACAGAGAGTCCCACACCATGAGGCGATACTAGGCCTAGGCTAGTGATGGACAATTCGGAGATATCATCACAGTGCATAATAGCTGGATTTAAATAATGGTTCGAAAGGTAGCATCATTTACTATTACATTAAGAACAGGCATCCCTGTTTAGCAGTTCATCAAGATCCAAATAAAAGGGGAATAACAGTATCAGAGTAGCGATAAATAAACTGCAATGATATCCAAGGCGTCGACCCGGACACCACAGCTAGACTTGCGCACCTCCGTCGGAACTATCCTGGTTCTGGCAGTAATCTGAATAACAAATACGTCCGCGATAGGTATAATGAGTACACGGCTACCCAGCAAGCAATCCTTAAATATGAATACAAGGACAATGATAGGGGATGGGTTGTTTTGTACCAAAACCTACCTCTAGTCAAGTTTTAGTTGGCAAGATTTTATTAAGTGAATGCATGCTCTCTAAACAATACCGATAACCAACAAGGGAAGGTGCAATCTCACACCAGGCCAATCCCAACCTACACTAGTCAAGTTCAATTATTAAAAAGGTGAGACTACATGTGAAAACATCTCGCCCCGTCCATGACCGTGGACACGGCTATCATGATAGTTTTAACTCTGCAGAGTGTGTACACGTTCCTCACAAGCCCCGTCTCATCCCGAGGGAGATACGGTACAAGACCTTTCTAGCCTACTATGCCCACCACTTTGCCTGCCCTTTCTTTTGGTTCCCCCGGCCCCGCCGGTGCCCGCCACGGTAGGGCGCCTACTACTTCTGGGCACCACCCGGGGGCATTCCCCATTTAAGCCATTCGGTCTTAGAGACGAACCCGCCCCTCAGATAAGGTCCGATTCCTTACCCTACGGCAAAAGTATCGAACCATAACCGGACAAGTCGCGAGCAAGTGGTTAGTGGGTTTCGTAGGGTACTAAGCTAGGGCCGAAGGCACAAGTGGTTGTACTTTTTAGTTTGATCTAGCATGTCACAAGCTTGAGTCCTTAGAAGAGGAGACCTCCATACCACAGCCACGACCCAGAAACCTTCTCAACCGGGTCTCCTCCAACCAACCACACATTGATTTTAGTTGATTAGGTTTTAACCAAAACATATCGAAGCCTCGGCTCCGCCATCTCATTTTTATAAGTGAATCACCAATGCAAACCTAGCATCTAGTCAAAGGATATGCTATGGAGTTATAGAGGGGTCATCAATTAAGGCTACAACATGATAGTAGAAGACTAGCATGGTCAGCACACACGCACTAGTCTAGAATGAATGCAAGTAGTTATAACATAAAGACATAAAGTGAAATTGTAAACATAGGATAGGAATATGCAAACTAGTGTTTGCCTTCGAAGAATTCGGAGCCTTGCTGTTCTACGGCAACCTCCGAGCAGCAGTCCTCGCAATAGTCGCTACAGGAATCTACGCATAGAAAGAAACAATAAAGAACAGCAAATTCAGTACAGAGAAAATAGTTAACAAAAATATAGGGAAATTCTAGGGATTAAATAGGATTTTTAGGCTCTGGAATCATCCAATTTGAAGTTACGGAGCTCTCTAAACAATTCGGAGAAGATCCAGCAAAAATAGTAAATTCCCTGAAATTAAAAAGGATTAAAAACCCTAAATGGGCTGAGCTCTCTCTCCCGGCCCACACTCTCTCTCTCCGTGCGCTCGGCCTAGACGACCTAGAGGCCGCGCGAGGGGCTGGCGCCGACAGATGGGCCCCACCTGTCTGCGGCGCATTGCGCTGACAGGCAGACCCCACCGTCCAGACAGTCGGCGGCGCGGGTCCGCGCCGGGACGCGTGGCAGGCGGCGACTGGGCGACGGCGGCGGCGGCTGGGCGGCGGCGGCTGCGACTGACAGCGGGTCCCACGGCTTTGCCGGGCCCACTTGTCAGCTACGCAGGGTGGATTGGCGCGGGTGCGGCGACGGCGGCGCTGGTGGGGCCCGAGGGACGTGTGTCGGTCCGCGACGCGGCGGCGGCGTGTGCTGTGCGCGCGTGCCCTCGCGGGGTGTTGCGGCGGCAGCGGGTTGGCCCCATGCGCTGTTCGCGCCGGCGGCGGTGTCCTCGAGATCTCCGGCGGCGATGTTGGCGGTGGCGGCGGCGGCCGTGGATGCAGCAAACTTCGGCGGGCAATAACTTGGGCTAGGGACCTTGGTTTTGGGTGCTCTTGGTACCATTGGATTCGTCTCGACGAGATCTAGGACGTCCTAGATGCTCACCGAAGCTTGGGTGTTGAAACTTGGTGGAATTTCTTCGTGATGATTTGTGGAGACTAGGGTTTTGCGGCTAGGGCTCCAACTTGAGGCTCCACGAGTTGTGAACAGCAAGGGGGTTCTTGGGGGGTTTATATAGTGCTGGGGAAGGGGTGGATTCTGCCAGGTTGGGTTGGAGCAGAATTAGAAAGTCTAAACCGACTCGGATTAGAATTCGGGACTTGCCGAATTAGGATCCCGACTTTCCAAGGGAGTTTGCGGCCAAAACTTGGTGAGAAGGTTATCTAGGGCTTCTAGAACACTCCTCTAGTTTTGGAGAATTTTTGGATTAGAATTCGTTATGATTTCATGCGAAATACCTTCTAAATTGGGCCTTGTCAGGCTTAATCCAATTTTCCGGTAAACCCAAAAATTACGAAAAGGTGACGAGTGCACTTGGGGCCTAGGACACATGCTTCCATGGCTTTAGCCCAAATTCTAAGTAGGTCTTCGGCATGAGATAGCCCACTGGATACATAAAATACTAGGTTTCGATGAATTTCGATAAGGATACCTAATGAAATTGAATGTACCTTAGTTTTTTTTTCTTTTAAAAACTTGGGACACCTAATAATTTTATTATGATGTCACAAAATATATCCGTGGTTTGTATAATGAGTACACGACAACCTAGCAAGAATCTTTATAATGAATGCAAGGATATAAACAAGAACATGATGACTATTTTGCATAAAGATCTATTGTAATCAAATTAATTGAAGTGTTGTAAAACAATTTGTAGAACAATTAGTAATGATAAGATGCCCAAAGTAAACACAAAGAGCTCGGCTTACAAAGCCCCTCTGTAGAACAAAGTTTGCCCCGAATAATTCAAACTACACCAACCCATCAGGTTAATTATTAACACATAAGACTACCATGTACAACCTTTCTCCCCTCCCATGACCATGCGAATGGCTATCATAATAGTTTTAACCTCTATAGAGTGTAGCACACTTTACCCATAAGCCTAATGATACTTTTATGTCTTAGCTCTTCATTTGGAGCCTAGACCAAGTAACGATACTAGGCGATTCATTAGTTCCTTTTGTTAACATCGATACTCCCTCTAAGGTTTCGACACTCGGGTCTACCTTTTGAGCCACCGGACCGCAGCCCGATTGTTTTCAAAGTATTGTGTGCTAACAGTTTTCCCTAATTATTAAACTAGGACTAGCAAATGTTGGTCGACATGTTAGAGCTAGCACTTATGGTTGCCCTTATATGGTTTGGCCGGATAAGCGCTAACAGTTTTCCCTAACTACTAAACCAGGACTAGCAAATGTTGGCCGACATGTTAGAGCTAGCACTTATGGTTGCCCTTATATGATTTGGCCGGATAAGCACACATCAAGGGTCCTTAGACCAAGGTGACTACGTACCTCCACCACAATCCTCGTTTCACAAAACCATCTGACTTGCCACCTTTAGTCAACACACGCCACGTGGGTTTTAGTTGATTAGGTTATTAAAGTAACTCAGCACATCTAATTATACCAAGTCATAAGAATAATTAAATTATAAATAACCTAACAACTAACAACCCACGAGCACTAGCATCTATGCAAAAGGATAGGCTAGAAAATACTAATGGCAGCAATAACTGGCTAAATTCACAGTGTAGATAACTCAGTGTGAACCCTTCCCTTCATTTTATGCAAGAGAAAAATAAATAAAACAAGTAACGGGTGAGTTTTACCAAATAGGAGAGCAAGATGCAATCTATCTTGCCTTGATAGTACTCCGGGTCTTGGGATCCTCCTTCGAATTGCTCCTGGAAAATTCCTGAACAGTGCACGCAGGTGCGATCTACACGTAGATGAAAATGTATAAGAATGGAAAAATCATCAACTGAACATATACCTCAATAAATATATAAAATTCTAGGCTATTTGTTGGATTTAATGGCTCTAGAATAATATATTTGGAGTTCGGATGCTCGCTAAACAATTCAATGAAGATTTGCATAAATCTGAAAACCTATAAAAGAATAAACCGGTTTTATTTCGGTTAACCGAACGAAAACCAGCGAACCAGCGCCTTGCGTGGGCGGCTGCGCGTGCGGGGCAACACGGGGCATGATCTGGTTGGCGGATGCGGTGCGTACGTGGCGAGGGGGCGACGCGTGGCAGTGGGGCGAAACACGCAGCGGGAAGCGGTGGCGAGGCGACACATGGCGGCATACAGCCGGCGGGCGATGACGGCGAACCGGACCGCAACGCGTGGCAACGGTGGCCGAAGCGCGTGCGCGGCTGCACGAGGAGGCGGCGGGTGTGGGACGCATGGCGCGTGCGGGTTGGAGGCGTTGACTTCGGGGCGGCGGCGGGATTCGCGGGCCGACGGCAATGTCGGTGGCGGCACGGCCCAAACTCCTGCGAGCTTTTCCTGGTGAATTCCTTGGGCAAAAGATGCAATCCATATATGCATATGTACCGTCTCGAAGAGCTATAAACAATGGAGACATCTACACTCAGTTTTGGGCAACGCACAGAGAGTGATACATCGAGAACTCTTCGGTGGCTAGGGTTTGGACCTAGGGTTCTGAGGAGTTGTAGACTTGAGAGGGGTCTTGGGGGTTATATATACTGTGTGGTCGACCTAAGTCAGGCCCTTAAGTGGGCAGACTTTGAATTGGACATAAATTCTAATCCGAGTAGGTTTAGAACTCTCCCAAATTTGGTAATTTCACAAATCCACGAATTTTGGCTTGGGCTTCTGTCCTAGCACGAGTTTGGGCATATAGAATCTCTCCTCCAAGTTTAGGCCTAGTTCTCCCACGTTTGCTCATCATTTCATGGGTTTGACGAGCTATCGGTAGAACGACAGCACTTCACGGAATCTTGAGCTAGCCTTGGGCTTGGGCTTGAAATTTGGAGGGTGGCTAAATGATGGCTTATAAGATTTATTGGAATTTTTTTAGAATTTTTCTAAAAGGTTTTATAGGGTTTTGGCTTAAAGCTAATTTAAAATAGTTTAAACTAGGGTTTTGTATATAACAATTTCCTTTTATTTTTTTAGGGTTTTGAAAACGCAAGTGACAAATGACAAAATAGAGGATGCCATAAACCTCCCCGCTTACGGAGAATCTCGACCCCTAGATTCAGAGAAGGCTTGCTCGAACAGCTCTGAAAACTCGGCTTGCAAATCCTCCTCCTTCTCCCAAGTCGCTTCTGCCTCGGAATGGTTAGACCACTGCACTTTGCAAAACCTGATAGTTCAACTCCAGGGTAAACCTCTCAGAAACATCAAAAATCTTAATGGACTCTCTTTATAGGATAGGTCTTTTTGCAAATCGATGTCTTCAACGGGCATCAGCTCCTCTGGCACCGTCAAACACTTTTTGAGCTGCGACACATGGAACATATTATGCACTCTCGACAATTGCTCTCGCAACTTCAACTGATATGCATCTTCTCCCCTCCTTCCTGTTATTGGAAACAGACCGATATATCTTAGAGACAGCTTTCCAGAGAGATGGAATCGATGAAGACCCTTAATAGGCGAAACCTTCAAATACACATGGTCTCCAACCTCGAACTGCAATTCTTTTCTCCGCTTGTCGGCATAACTCTTCTGCCTTGATTGGGCAGTCTTCATCCTTTACTGGATCATCTTGACTTCATTTTCAGCCTCCTTTAATGCATCCGGATCGAATGACTTTTGCTCTCCAGTCTCATTCCAATATAGTGATGTACGACACTTCCTTCCATACAAAGTTTCAAACAATGTCATTTGAATACTGTTTTGATAACTATTATTATAAGAGAACTCAGTTAAAGGCTTTATCCTAGCTTTTCGAATCCGACAAAACTACTACCCTCAACATGTCTTCCAATATTTGATTCATCCTTTCAGTCTGCCCATCAGTTTGAGGATAATAAGCATTGCTGGTGCGTGCCGAATAGAGAATAAATGTTACTCCAGAACTTTGACGTGATCTGGCTCCCTCGATCTAACACGATCCAATTAGGAACTCAATGCAAACACACTATCTTTGACATGTAGATCTCTATCAGCTTAGCACTGTCATACCTTGACTTAACAGAAATGAAATGAGCTACTTTAGTTAATCAATCGATAATCATCCGTATTGAATCATAACCCACAATGAAATCCATGCCGACTTCTTCCCACTTTCATTCGGGCACTCGCAATGGCTTAAGCAAACCTGCTGGTCTCCGATGCTCGGCCTTGACTTTTTAACATATATCACATATGGCAACAAACTCCGCTATATCCTTCTTCATTCCCTACCACCAATATCTCTCTTTCAGATCTAGATACATCTTGTTACTCCCGAGGTGAATAGAATACGCTGAATTATGAGCTTCTTTCAAAATCAACTTTCTAATAT
The DNA here is from genome assembly GCA_005191435.1 of Raddia distichophylla. Taxonomy (NCBI): domain Eukaryota; kingdom Viridiplantae; phylum Streptophyta; class Magnoliopsida; order Poales; family Poaceae; genus Raddia; species Raddia distichophylla. The sequence goes on from SPJY01019435.1 coordinate 230,214, forward strand.
CTTTTTTAGCTGGCACGACAATCCTTTTATCGAACCAGATGATCCCTTCCTTATCCATCACGAAATCGGTCACCTTCTCTGAGATTATCCCAACAATGATGTCAAGAATCCAATCAACGTTGTCATGAGCCTTTTTGATCTGTTCTTGCATATCTAATTACAATTCAATCATATTTAACTGACTATGCACATAACCATGTGGAACAATCATTAGATTCAACTTCTCAGCTTCTTGAATATGCTCTCTCCTTGGCTTTCGACTTAATGCATCGGCGACCACATAAGATTTGCCTTCATGATAATGGATACCCACATCATAATCCTCCTACCATCTCCTCTACCTCATATTTAGATCTGGCTTTGTGAATATATACTTGAGACTCTTATGATTAGTATATATCTCGGTGCGATTATCGATTAGGTAATGACTCCAATGTTTTAAATCATGCATCACAGCAGCTAACTATAACTCATGAGTAGCATAATTCAACTCATGGGCCTATAATAGTCGCGAAGCATATGTAACAACTCTCCCTTCCTGGATAAGCACACATCCAATTTCCAACTTCGAAGCATCACAATATACTTCAAAGTCCGTATGAATATCTAGTAAGACCAATACCGGTGGCGATGTTAGCTTTTTATTCAATAGCTTGAAACTATCTTGACACTAAGCTGTCCACTTGAACTTAGCATCCTTCTTTAACACTGAGTGAGCGGCCGAGAAATCTTATAAAATTCCTTGATGAAGCGACGATAATATCCAGCAATTCCAAGAAATCCTTTGACATTGGTAACCGACTTCAAGTACCTTCAATTCCAAAATCTCACTGAACTTGGATGATCCATCTTCAGAAATGACATGACCAAGAAATGCTACCTCTTTGACCCAGAAGTCACACTTCGAATACATAGCATACAACTGTTGCTCTCTCAACTTCTGCAGCACAAGTCTCAAGTGCTCGGTATGCTCTTCTTCATTCTTAGAATAAATGAGTATATCATCAACGAATACCACGATAAATTTGTCCAAATACTCCATCAAAACCTTATTCATGAGCATCATAAAATGTGCCGGTGCATTAGTGAGTCCGAACGACATCACCGTATATTCATATAATTCGTAACGGGTAGTGAATGCCGTATTTGGTATATCTTCTGATCTCAACTTTATTTGATGATAACCTGACCTCAAATCAATTTTGGAAAACATCTTAACTCCTTTCAATTGATCAAACAAATCACCCACTCAAGCCAATGGATACTTATTCTTGATGGTTACTTTATTTAACTTCCGGTAATCCAGGCACATCCTTAAAGTCTTCTCACGCTTCTTCTCCACAAATAATACTGGCAATACCTATGGAGAAACACTTGGTCTAATGAAACCTTTATCTTTCAAATCTTCAAACTGCGTCTTCATCTCCGCAAGCTCCTTATAATTCATATGATACAGCCATTGAGAATTAGGCTCCGTACACGGATACAAGTCGATACTGAATTTTACCTACCGATCCGGTGGTATTCAAAGTAAATCTTCAGGAAAAACATAAATAAATTCCTTCACTATCGGAGCCTCCTCCAAAGGCAGACGATCTTCTCCGTCCTCTCGCATCATCTTCAGGTGATGCAACATGACAACCGTGCTTTCTTTATGCAAATACTCATACTTGATAGTCTCTCCATTTAAAATAGTAAGGGTTACTGATCTATCAGCACAATCAATTCTTCCCTTATAATTACTCAACCAGTTCAATCCCAAAATCACTTGAATGTCTTTAGAATCGATCATAGTCAACTTAGTTGGAAACTTATAACCTGTAATGTCTAGATTCACATATGGAGATCCTACATTTGCGTTCATAGCCCCTCCAGGTGATTGAATAAGGAAAGATTGTCTAAGGAGTACTACCCTCCAACCATTATCAATTACAACCTCCTTTATAATAAAAGAATGCGAGGTTACCGGATCAAATAAAACAGTATAGGGATTGAATTTTCGAGGAATGTACCGAGGACAATATCCTGAGCATTCTGAGCTTCTTCCATAGTGACGTGGTTAACACGTCCACTTCCTTGGGGCGTCTTGAAAGAACTCCCACTATTTTGCTCTTGCTACGGCTGACGAGCAGGCGTCCCTACTTGATTCTGCTGAGGTTGGCCTCCCTTGTCGAGCGGACAGTTATACGATAGATGTCCCTACCGATGACACTTAAAAGAAGTCACACCAGCATTAGCAGTCTTATTTTGATTCTGCAGCTGACCTCCATTCTGCAGCGTCTGACGAACTTGATTGGAGTTACTTCTTTGCTGATAGGTGAATGATTGCTTAAAACTAGTGTTTTGGTACTGACTTGTCTAATTCTGCGCATGACTAAAACTCTAAGCTTGATGAGTAGAGTACACGGCTATCTAGCAAGAATCCTTATAATGAATGCAAGGATATAAATAAGAACAGTATAACTATTTTGCATAAACACCTATTCTAGTCAAATTAATTAAAGTGTTGTAAAACAATTTGTAGAAAAATTAGTAATGATAAGATTCCCAAAGCAAACACAAAGAGCTCGGCTTCCGAAGACCCTCTGTAGAACAAAGCTTGCCTCAAATAACTCAAACTACACCAAACCATCAAGTTAATTATTAACACATGAGAGTATCTTGTAGGACCTTTCTCCCCTCTCATGACCATGGGAACGGCTATCATGAAGATCAATATCATCAAGCCCGATGGCATCGATCAACGGAGTCACCGTCATCTTCGCCCTCGACAAGGCCTTCCACTTCGGGAGCCGATTGCATCAGCAACGGCTTTGGCGAACTCCACCTCTCGGATTCGAATCAGATATATTCTGGGGGGAACTATAACAACACCTTCCGCCCGGGGTGGGGAACGCCACGGCCATCTACTCATGAGTAGTACGTTAAGGGCTCACTTTCCGACTTGGATACGACGATGGCTTAAAGATACATTATGAACGTTATCTTGTTTTGACAATTTCCGATAATCTAGAGGGAATTCAAAGTTTGGACTAGATGCGTTCGAAAGATAATTTCGTCAGCTTTCCGTGAAGCCAAAGAACGTGTAGAATGGAGTACAGATGTGTTCGGTGTGTCCGTTTGAAGGCAGGCTGCGCGGGAAGGTCGTGAACTCAGCAAGCTCGTAAAGCCCATCTACGGAGGCTGCGACATGCGGATAGGCCGTGGTAGACCTCCAAGGGCATCAAGAATTAGCAAGGAGCTTCTCCAAACAATCGACGACCAACACTTCTTCCGGACTCGGATCCGATCCAGTCTAAGGAGAACATCGACATCGCTTCGTGGAAACTCTCGTTAGGGTCGAGGAATGCCGCCTCCACCAACTCCCGAGTGGTATGACGGGGCTCAATTCTCGATTCGGATACGAAGATGACCTAGTCAAGAACAAGTTCAATACGGTGGGTGCCTTCAGCAGCAAACCATACGGATTCGATGACCGAGTCGCTCTTTTGGACTAGGACCAGAGCCGATTTAAAGAGAGCTTTTCGTCGTCATTGTAATTAAACTCCCGTTCGGGTTAAGAAACACCGCCGGCACCTACTCCCGAGTGGTGTGCCGCACGACTTAATTCCCAACTCGGATACGGTGAGGATTTAATCAAGGACTTATACAATACTTTCTTGGGTTCGGAAATGATCCAATCCTGGGGAGGAATCACCATTGCTTCGCTCGGGCTTCGTTCAGGTTATGGAACGCCGCTGTCACTTACTCACGGGTTGGTTCATGACTTGGATACGAACAGACTCATACCAAAGATTCTTGGGTGGTAGCCACAACTACCACAACGATTAACAGAGTTATTGTCGTCTTCATCCATGGCAAGTCTTTTCGCTTTGGCAACATCGAATTCATCACTAGTGAACTTCGACAAACTTACGTCCTTACACTCGGACCAGATGAGATCCGGGAGAGAGTTCACCATCACATCATGATACACTCGTTCGGACACGGACAAGATCCAATACGGGATGGAATTCCACAGCGCTTCACTCGGACTCCTGGTCGTGTTGGGGAACGCCACCGCCGCCTACCGACGTGTAGTGCGTCGAGGGCTTAATTCCTGACTCGGATACGATGAGATCCCAATGGAGAACAAATCTCGGATGGTGACCGTTATCAGCAGCAAATTACTCGGACTCAATGATCATGGTGTTCATCGTGCGATGCCGGCTTCATCAACCGTGAGGCGAACGCGAGAAGAAGATGCGATCAAGTCTCGTTCATAATCTAGACAGAACTTGTATCGTGATTTCCCATTCACTCAAAAGGAGTTTCGGGGTAATGTAAGATGCGTTACAAAGCTTATCTCGTTATCTTTCCAACGAATACAAGAACGCCTAATTCCGAGTTCGAATGCAACCATGATGCCTGTTTGAAGACAGACTGCACAAAGAGGTCGCCAATTTCGGCGAGCTCGTAAAGCTCGTCGGTGCCAGCCACGGCGTGATTATTGGTCGTGCCACATCTCGTGGGATGTTGAAGACAAGCTATACCAACCATGTGAATATCATTTACGACTACGGCTGACTTTACCGACCACGGCCGAGACCTTGGCGAGCATGTGCTGTTCGACACCGACCACGGCGTGTGCTCCTTTGTGTTGATCGAGACTTGAATGACTACTTCCGTTGGCTCGGCTACACGACTACGCTTGCGCCATGAGCGGCCAAGTCTTTAGCTCGGCTGTACGCTATCGCACGCCACGAGTGCCCGTACAGCTGCATGCCTACGCCTCCAAGTTTACGGCTCGGCGACACGCTACTTCCGTTGGCTCGGCTACACGACTACGCTAGCGCCACTAGCGTCCAAGTCTTCTGCTCGGCTGTACGCCATCACGCGCCATGAGCGCCCGGTACAGCTACACGCCTACACCTCCAAGTCTACGGCTCGACGATACGCTACTTGGCTACACGTCTGCGCCCGCGCCACGAGCGCCCAAGTTTCCAGCTCGGTTGTACGCCTTAGCGCGCCACGAGTGCCCGCTACGTCTACACATCTACGTCTCCAAGTCTATGGCTCGGCTACATGCCTAAGCCCGCTCTATGAGCGCCCAACTTTTCAGCTCGGTTGTACGCTATCGTGCGCCACAAGCACCCGGTACGGCTACACGCCTACGACTCCAAGTCTACGGGTTGGCGACACGCTACTTGGTTACACGCCTACGCCCGCGCCACGAGAGCCCAAGTCTCCACTTCGGCTATATGCCATCGCGCTCCATGAGCGTCCGGTACGGCTACACATCTACGGCTCCAAGTCTACGGCTCGGCGACACGCTACTCGGATACATGCATACGCCCGTGACACGAGCGCACAAGTCTCCAGCTCGGCTGTACGCTATCGTGCGCCATGAGGTACTGCTACATGCCTACACCTCCAAGTATACGGCTCGACGACATGCTCCTCAGCTACAAGCCTACGTCCGCGCCACGAGCGCCCAAGTCTCCAGTTCGGTTGTACGCCATCGCGCTACACAAGCGCCCGGTACGGCTACACGCCTACTACTCCAAGTATACAGCTCGGCGACACGGCACTCGGCTACACGCCTACGCCTCCAAATCTACGGCTCGGCGGCACGCTGCTCGGCTACACGCCTACGCCTGCGCCACATGCGCCCAAGTCTAAGGTTCGGCTACACGCCTACGCCTAGACTAGAGCTAAGTCCCCATTACCATAATCTTTTTATATAAATCTAAGTTGTTTCTTGACTTGCTACTTAGTTGGTTTCCAACTAAGCAGTAAGTCGGGGGCTATACCTAATAGGTGCATTTGCATGCACTTTTATTTTTTTTCTATTAATGATTCAAAGGAATCTGAGTACTATCCTCAATAGTGAAGTTCTAACCCACGAATGGCGAACTCTAGTCACTCGATACATGTGCCTGGGAAAAGAGCCATGAGTCAATTCCCGACGCTTGGAGGCTAGACTAGCTATGGGCCTCTATGGCCATCAGCTGTATCCCACTCCGGTCGGGTACAGGGACCGCTCGGCTGTTCAGCCAAAACCAAAAGGTATGCCCTCTTGGGCCATAGGCTGTATCCCACTCCGGTCGGGTACAGGTACCACTCGGCTGATGACATGCCCCATGTTGTGCCGACCAGTGTGTTGCAATGGAACTAGATGCTAGATACCTATACTTCATGGTATGCCCCATGTTGGGCCGCTAGCTGTAACCCACTCCAATCAGATACAAGACAGAGACAGGTACGTACCATGATGGGTAGAATTTTGTATTCTACAAGATAGAGACAGGTTCCAAGCAGCCATACTCATGGTACAAGTCATGTTGGGTCAATATCTGTACTTCGCAATATGAGTATAGCTGACACTTCATCAAATATCAAAGTGATGCGTCTTAGAAAGAGCCAACCGCCAAAACTTCGACAATCCTGGGCTGGACATCACTAACAACTCTAAGGATCTCTATGAGTCCTTCATAATCTCCTCACACATAACGGGCAGAAGCCAGTCAGGAAGAAGCATCAACAATCTATAAGTACTCGGCATGAAGCATGACTCATCCATGCTGCGGTAAAGAAGAGCAGCAACTCGAGTGTGAAGCACTCAGGGGCTACTATGGATAACATAGACCCCGAATACCCACACGGAAGGCCTAAAAGACCAGCCGACAGGGGATGGACCAACTCGGGTGGATCAGGACGGGTACCACTCGGACTCTAGAAGGATTGCCCTGCAAAGAAAGACATAAAGATAGAAGTCTTTCCCTAATAGGGAAAATACAATTGTACTCCCGGATAACTACGTATCTGGTTTGAGGATAGAGATAGGAATCCTACCTCGTAACCGACCAGGACTCTACCATATAACTCTTCCCCGCATTATATAAGGCGGGCAGGGAACCCCTGGTTCGGCATCTGCATCTTCATCTCCGAACCAATCCAATACCCTCCCCTCATAACACAACTTGAGGCCGAGAACACACATACGAGAGATCTCCTGATCATCTTGTACACATGTGAGCATCGTTGAGCCCTTTTTTTTGTTAGTGGCATTGATGTCAAATTAATAAATATTAAGTGCTAAGGGGTTTTTGGACTTCTCGGAACCCTAGCGAAGACTCGGCGATTTCATTATAAATCCTAATTTGAACCGTCGACAATTTTCTGAGCTGCTCCAAGGCTTCGAGTGCGTGACCGGGCGAGAGATGAGGTCACGTATAGATTAGGAGTAGTTAGGTTTATTTTCTGTTTTTCGTCGGATTTCAAAAGGGGTTCGAATATCTCGGACTATGCCGGATCTTTGCGAATTCTTGAAAACTCGGTTTCCGTAGTCCACCACATCTATAAATACCCAAATATCCCTTTGTGAGAATTCTAGAGTGAGAGAGAACCCCACCTAATTTTCCCCCTAACTTTTTAGCCGAAAATCCTCTCTGTCGGACGGCGTCTGGAAAAGCCAGACGGCGTCCGACCAGCCCAAAATCCCAAATAATACACACTGTCGGACGGCGTCCGGTAGTTACCGGACGGCGTCCGATAAGGTTCAATTTCGGGGCTTTCTCGCTGCCGGACGGCGTCTGGGGGGCGTCCGGTGGCTTCGGCGCCTGCGCGATCCTTGCTGTCGGACGGCGTCCGGTAGGGACCGGACGGCGTCCGATAAACCTATTTTGTGTGAGCAGTAGGCTCTGTCGGACGGCGTCCGGTTCCCGTCGGACGGCGTCCGGTAGAGGCTAACGGCTAGTCTTTTTGTCCTCTTCCGAGGGGCAACGGCTAGTTTTGCTCTTGGGGCTATAAATACCTACCTAGTGGCTGGCCATTTTGAGGTTTGCTGCTCCATTTCACCTACCACATTCATAGCTCATCAATTAGGTGTTCTAGAGCCATTCCTCCACCCACAAATCATCCAAAGCCAAAATTCATACAACCCCAATACCGAGCTTCATGGAAGTCCTTCGATCCGGCATGATCGGGGCGTTTCGGGCTTATTACTTTTGAAGACGGCATCCTTCGTGGAGGCGTGGGCTTGGGAGTAGGCCTTGGCGTGTGGCTACTCTCGAGTCGGTGTACGGGTGACGGAGTCCACCTCGCCGGAGTGGCGGAACGACTACCGGGGAGTAAGTGAGGCGTGAGGCTCGGGAGCGAGCCGGTCCTTGTACGCAAGGGGTAGCCTCAACGGAGAGTAGGAGTTGCGGCTCCGAACTTCGGTCAAACAAACACCGTGTCACTCTCTCATTTACTTTCCGCATTTACTTCCGTTGCTTTCGCTTGTGCTAATTTGTGATGCCATGACTTAGTTGCCTAGAATCTTGTTTATTGCTTCCTCTTACTTGACAATTGCAACTAGGATTGGGTCATTCTTAATATGATGATTAATTAAGAATAATCGAAAAGAATTTAAAATTGCCTATTCACCCCCCCCCCTCTAGGCCTTAGGATCCTCTTTCAACACATATACCCCACATAATCCCAAAGCACAGGACTAGGGTATTAGCTCTACCGATGAGGGCTTGAACCTGTATAAAAAGACTCCCCGTGTTGTGCTACCATCGAGTTTGAATCCAGCGTATAACCCCATATATAATCATTATCGACGATAACCCCCGGTTAGACCCCATCGACAAAGGGTCATTAGACCAAGGTGACTAACTCCATCACAATCCTCATTCCACAAAACCACTCGACTTGCCACCTTTAGTCAACACATGCCACGTGGGTTTTAGTTGATTAGGTTCTTAAAGTAACTCAGCACCTCCAATTATACCAAGTCACAAGAATAATTAAATAATGAATAACCTAACAACTAACAACCCACGAGCACTAGCATTTATGCACAAGGATTGGTTAGGAAATACTAATGGAAGCAATAAATGGCTAAATTCACAGGTTAGATGACTCAGTGTGAATATAATAGAATTCTAACCCCTCCCTTCATTTCATGCAAGAGAAAAAGAAATAAAACAAGTAACGGGTGAGTTTTGCAAGATAGCAGAGCTCCCAATTGCTCCGGGAAAACCACCGAACAGTGCACACAGGTGCGATCTACACATAGATGCAAATGTATAAGAACAGAAATATCATCAATAGAACATATATCTCAATAAAATATATAAAATTCTAGGTTATTTATAGGATTTAATGGATTTGAAATCATCTAATTTAGAGTTCGGATGCTCACTAAACAATTTCTAAAAGATTTGGATAAATCACGCTCTTCCCTTGTCTCGTAGAGATACCAACGTGTTTGGCTCTTTCTATAAAACTCAGTTTATTAGTCTATAGATACCTATGAAAGAATAAACCGGTTTTATTTCGGTTAACTAAACGAAAACCAGCGAACCAGCGGCTCGAGCGGGCAGCTGCGCACGCGGGGCGACACGTGGTGCAATCAGGTTGGCGGATGAGGCGCGTACGCGGCGAGGGGGCGATGTGTGGCAGCGGGGCGAGGCACGGGCGGGAAGCGGTGGCGAGGCGACACATGGTGGCATGCGATGGCGAACCGGACCGCGACGCATGGCAACGGCGGCCGAAGCGCACGCGCTCACGGCGGCGGCGTAAGGCGGCAGCGGGTGTGGTACGTGTGGCGCAAGCGGGTTGGCGGCGCTAACTTCGGGGCGACGGCAGGATTCGCGGCCCGGCGGCGCTGGCAGCGGCGGCGCGGCCCAAACTCCGGTGAGCTTTTTCCGGTGAATTCCTTGGCCAAAACATGCGATTCATATATGTATCTGGACCGTCTCGACGAGCTCTACACAATGGAGATAGCTACACTCGGTTTGAGCAACACACAGAGCGAGATACCTCGAGAACTCTTCGCCGACTAGGATTTTCGCTAGCTTGGGTTGGGATCTGGGTTCTCATGAGTTGTGGACATGAGAGGGGGGTCTTGGCGGATATTTATACTGTGGTGGTCGACCCAGATTAGGTCCTTAAGTGGGTAGACTTTGAATTGGGCTCAAATTTTAATCCAAGTAGTTTCAGGACTCTCCCAAATTTGGTAATTTCATAAATCCGTAAATTTTGGCTTATGCTTCTGTCCTTGCACGATTTTGGGCCTCTAGAATCTCTCCTCCAAGTTTAGGTTTGGTTCTCCCACGTTTGCTCATCATTTCATTGGTTTGACGAGCTCCCGGCAGAGCAACAATAATTCACGGAATCATGAGCTAGCCTTGGGCTTTGGGTTTGAAACTTGGAGGGTGGCTAAATGATGGCTTCTAAGATTTATTGGAATTTTTTCAGAATTTTCCTAAAAGGTTTTCTAGGGTTTTTGCTTTAACCTAATTTAAAATAGTTTAAACTAGGGTTTTGTATATAACAATTCTCTTTTATTTTATTATTAGGGTTTTGAAAATACATGTGACATACGAAAAAATAGAGGATGTCATATTCTTCTTTGATGAAAGTATAATTGTATGAGTCTCATACAAATATATGTCGTAATATTTTGTTTCTTTTCAAAAGAAAATGTGAATCCATTAAGGATTTGTGAAATCCATTTACTGCATATTTTTCATGTTATGTGCCAGATATTATTTATAATTGAACACTTTATATATGAGAATAACAGTCTTTTAAAGAGATATTTGAACCATAGCCTTTATCATCACATTATTTGTGTAATGACCCATTAAGTCTTAATAACTCTAAGACTTATAGCTATCATATGGTTCAACCTCAGTTGCATTCTCAAGATCTGATATGCACACTTCACGTGCCATATGCCCATTGTTATCAAGTCCTGCGATTAGTCACGATTAATCCATGATTAGTCTGTAAGTCTCTTTTTGGAATACGACTAGGGACCTCGACTCGACTAGGCATTCTACCGTGAGTTCCATCATCTAATATTAGAAGAAAAGTAGTCACTTGACATTGCATTCTCATCCTTGCTATGCTTTTGAACTCCACTGTAATTGTTATTTTTTTTACAAAAGTACAAATAGTCATGCCAACTACACAACTACTTTTCTAAACAAAATAGATGATGTTGTTGTCGACTAGTCATGGACTAGCCACGACTAGTCCCCTAGTCTCCCGTAATAACTTCGTATAGCATACATTATACGAAGTTATACGAGTGCGCCATGAGCGCTACATATTTTTTCATGTTATGTGCCAAATATGATTTATAATTGAACACTTTATATATGAGAATAACAGTCATTTAAGGAGACATTTGAACCATAGCCTTTATCACCACATTATTTGTGTAATGACCCATTAAGTCTTAATAAATCTAAGACTTATAGCTATCATATGGTTCAACCTCAGTTGCATTCTCAAGATCTGGTATGCACACTTTATGTGCCATATGCCATGAACTTTTATTTTCAGATATATACTTTAGCAACTTTAGAGCTAATCTGTCGACAATCTTTTCTCATATTTCTCAATATCCTAATTTATAAGGATATATCAAAAATTAACCAGAATTTCGTCATTTCTCAAACGAAGATTTATGTTCGTTCCATATTTCCAGCATTATAATATGTGCGCATTACTAAGGTGGAATTGTCATCTTCACAATGATCATCTCTTAAGAATTATTATATTGAAGAAGTCATTAGATCTAAAGTTGCAGGCATCCCCGCATATTTAGATTATTGATTAACAAGTCAAATTTCGCAAATATGGAAATAGTATTATTCCGCAGTATTCCACTCTTAGTGATCCATTTATATTATAGTAAGCATTGTCCATTGTGTCTATATCAAATACAACACATTTATTCCATAATAAATGGTAACTCAAATTTTCTAGCAAACTCCTCGTTTCAACATAACAGGAGCATCAACTAAACTTTTGTTTAGTATAACCAGTGCGTAAATATTTTAATTATAAAGATAATTTCTCGATACTTTCTTTAGAGAAAATCTCAAGGCATTTAATTATAAGGGCATTTTTCCCTCAAATGCCAAGATTCGATCTTTATTAACAACATACATTTAAAATCCCATTTAACAGGCCTAAGATTAATGGAATTTCTGACCCAAAAATCATAGAAATAGCCATATTTGTCTGTTGTAGTGGTGATATTTACATGGGAAATGTATAATTTGACGCACTATTCATAATTCAGTGGTCTGATTTATATGCAGTAAGTTAAACATTTACAATGCAGTATAGTGGCATGACAATCTACATTATCCCATATAGTGGGTTATCCCTTCAACTTTGGGATAATATCTTTAACCAGATACCCATGCAAGGATCTTATAGTCAACAGATGAATTTCGAAGTCTATTTCTTATAATTTTGCCCATTATTTGACCCAAATACTCATACAATATTTTAATACTTTGGGTTATCAAGTAATGCGACATGGTCATGACTAGTATTCTTACTAGTTATCAACATAAATTTTGAAATGCTCATTTTAAGCATAAATAATGCTGATACATTAAAAATGACCAAATTTAATCTGAATTGGAATATTGTTTCCTAATCAATTTGAACAATCTGATAATTACTTGTATGCCTCAAATACATAGTAACCCAATTATGTATACTCTTAGCATGCACTTATATAGTGTCAACTACGCCATTATCACAAATGATAATATTAACATAATATAGGTTATAATCAATATTTTGGGAGTCATTTGTTTCAAACAAATGAATATGACTTCCAAGTCATAATGCACACATGAAACTATTTTCTTTTAGTAACTATTTTTCATGTGCATTGATGTTACTTCACGGTGACTTTCATATTGCTAAAAATAATATCAATCATCCACCACGTGGATATTGGCAATATAATAAATGACATTTATCTATATCAACTAGAAACAAACAGAATCATTCAATTATCTCCGTGATGAACACCTACGTTTCCGTTGAGGAAACTTCTCACACAGAGAAGTCGGGACCCTTTCGTCCCTAGCCCTCGATCCACTTGTGGTAGCTCTTCACAACACATGGTAGGTGAGCTCCGAACCATCACACAAAAACGAGTTCTTCCACACGCGGAAGCTCCTCGCACCCACGGCGCCGACACACGACCCCGACCTCTGACACACTGAGGGTTTTGTACACGGCCTCCAACGGATGAAGGCGATGCACTTTCGACACATGGAAGTGACCCCGACATACGGAGGATATCGGTCGATGTAGTTGTTCAGTTGATAAAGCCCGTGGTGTGGTGACGATCTCCTCGGCGATGAAGTCACAAGAGCACAAGACCGTCCATCACCACTACCCCTTCTCTCCCACCATGGAGCTAGGTCAAGACCTTCATGGGAGAAGGGGCAAGACTTGAGGATGGATAAGAGGAGGTAGGGGCACCTTCTTCTTCCTCTTCCTCTCTCCTTCTCCCTCCCTCTCTCACTCAATCTCTCAAGCACATGGAACCCTAGGTGGAGGTGGGAACCATGGGAGGAGCTCTCTAGGGTGGCTAGGGCAAGGGGTGGCTGCTAAATGAGGCTCTCTTCGGTTCCCCATGTTAGTGGCTCCTATTTATAGGTACAAGGCGAAAAGCCTAAGAATGAACGACCCATATTGAATTTCCTGTGATGCAGTCAGACCCAGTCTGATGGCCGTCGGACCCAGTCCGATGAAGTGTTTCACTTTGGCAGTGGCCTGGTCAGACCCAATCCAACGGTGGTCGGACCCAGTCCGATTGAAGGGTTGCATTTTTAGACTTAGTCACTAGGAACCGGTGGCCTGGTCGACCCGGTCCAACAGTATGGTTGCATTTTAGGGACTTAGTCGCTGACACGCTCATCCATCGGACCTAGTCCGATAGGGCTAGTTTGTGCAGCCCACTTCGTTTTGGCTATCCCTTTCTCCCTTCATGTCTTGTCTAGAGTTTTGTGCCACGTTTGTCGGCTTGTCAACTCGGCGGGAACATTTGGACACTTAGACGGGAAGTTTCGCGCCCACAGGAAACATCTGTCTTTGAGACTTGCCGGCTACGAAACCCCGGACAGCTGGCTGCCCCCTGCAGTCCCTTGTACCTATCCCGAACTCTCTCGAAGACGAATGAGAATAGGAGACCGGAGATGTGCTTTGTGGGACCCTGCAGCCAAAGATACGACGATCGGCAGGCATATTGGCCCTATGCTACACACACGCAAAAAATCAAAAGAACTATGAAACAAATGTCCTTAATCTTGGTGTGATCCAGCTCTACAGCCCAGTTACCATCAATTACCAAAATCATTCAACCCATGGGAGGTTTGATCTTACAATCTCCCCCTTTTGGTAACTGATGACAACACCTGCAAAATCCAACATGACAAGGTGCAAAAACAATCTCTGGTGCAATGGGTTAGTTTAAAACATTGCATGGCAGCAAAGCACAATTACAAGAGACTAGGCCAATTAAATGAAGAGCAATGTACGTAAAGGCATGGCCTTCCCCTAAATCAATGCATACCACTTGAGAGTACCATCACATCATATTTAGCATCACGTGACAATTGGCATGGAGCAAAGCATCTCCATCCTAGGAGCAAAGCACCTCCTAAGCCTACCACTTGTAACCCAAAGTTAATTCTCCCCCTTTAGCATCCCAAAGCCTACCAATGCTCAATGTGATTACAAAGCATGGATTTGTAATTATTTCACCCCCTTTGGCATCAATGACCACAAAGGAGCTAACATGGGACTAAGAGCAAATTAAGAGCTTTGTATGTTATACAAATGTAAGCACACACACAAGTCCACCACACTCACAATCTAGCTATCTCAAGGTTACAATGTCACAATATCAACTAGAGCACAATTAATAGATGTGTAATTCAAGTTATTATGATCTAGAGTAAGTATGAGGTGAATAAGAGCTAGAAGTATCAAGAGTTGCTCCAAAACACAAAGGAGACATATGATGAACCATAACACTAGAAGATGCACTCCAAACTACACATGCTATCACAATGCCTATTTGAGACCGAAAGATTTCATATTTTTCACTTTGCATTTTCTCAAATTTGCCATGTCTCAAGCCATAGGCGACGCCACCCAACATGACACTGAAAATGGACATCTCAGTCATCCGAAACTCCCCCTAAGTTCATGCCCAGTGCCATGGCAAGCTATATCATCGAGGAGGTATTGGTGAGACATGTATGGCCAATTGTGACCTTATTCACATTTTAGCACATGTTGCAAATTTAGCTCAATATTTTCTCAAAATTGCTCAATTTAGCGAAGTAAAGACACATGCAAAATGGAAGAACACAATCTAGACTTAGAAGCACATGGTCAACCAAAGAGTTAGAGCAATCAAATGAGACTAGAAGCTATAGCCCTCATAACACATGCTCATGGCTTCCAATCGCATGATATATTGAGTTAATCACAAGTTAAACTAGTGACAATGTAAACACATGCTATAACTATCAAAATCATGTGATGAACATCTATGCAATGAATGACATCAAGTATAACAAGTAAAGCACCTAAATGCTAAAACTGGCTTCAAAAGATTTACAATGAATGACATAGCCACATGACTGACTCAGGCAATGTTTGACTTAAATAAAATGTTCAGTTCATTTCTCAATTTGCAAAAACATGCCTTATCGAGTGGCTTGGTGAAGATGTCGGCAAGCTGTTCCTCTGTCTACACGTGCTCAAGCACAATGTCGCCCTTCGCCACATGATCCCGAAGAAAATGTTAACGGGCATTAATATGCTTGGTCCGTGAGTGTTGGATCGGGTTGCACGCTATCTTCACCACGCTTTTGTTGTCGCATATTAGAGCCACATGGTCAAGTTTAAGCTTAAAGTCAAACAGTGATTGTATCAAATAAAGAAGTTGTGCACAACAACACTCAGCCTCAAGCCTCAACAGTAGATAGCGCCACGGAGTTCTGTTCCTTTGACGCCCATGACACAAGACACCTACCGAAGAAGTGACATGTTTCGGAAGTGCTCTTGTGATCGATCCTGTAACAGGCATAATCTGAGTCAGAATAGCGTAGGAGCTCAAATCGCGCACCCTTCAAGAACCAAAGGCCTAAGCTAGGTGTGTGTTTTAGGTATCGAAATATTCGTTTCACAGCAGTCATACGTATTTCTCTAGGGGAGGCTTGAAATCTAGCGCACATGCACACACTAAACATGATGTCCGGCCTAGATGCAGTCAAATATAGCAAAGCACCAATCGTGGAGCGGTAATGCTTTTGGTCAATATGATTACCTGCTTCGTTGAGGTCGAGGTGGCAGTTTGTCCCATTGTTATTCGGTTGGTTTGCAGTCACTCATGTTGAAGCGCTTGAGAAGGTTGTGGATGTACTTCTTTTGGCCTATGAATGTCCCGGTCTTGAGTTGCTTGATTTGAAATCCCAAAAAGAAATTCAATTTGCCCATCATCGACATCTCGAACTCTTTGCTCATCATGTCACTGAACTCTGTGATCAAGGACTCATTTGTGTTGCCGAAAATAATGTCATCCACATAGACCTGGCATAATAACAGATCTCCATCCACCACCTTAGTGAATAGAGTCGTGTCATGATAGTTTTACACTCTGCAGAGGTTGCACGCTTTACCCACGAGACAGGATTGGGTCTTCCGAACATGGCCTTTGGCAGTCTTCCTCCTAATCCGGTAACCCCACTCCCAACAGCACAATAGTGGGTACCATTGGCCTTGGCTTAGTACCACACTCGACTGGCTGCGGGTTGCACCATTGGCCTTAGCATAGTACAACCCAAGACCATTGCCCTCAGGATAGTCCCACCGGATGGGCATTGACCTAGGATTCCAAAAGCTACTAAGTCAGGGCCTCCCACGCAAGCACTCAATGGTCGCACTGCAGTACTTAGCTCGACTACCTCAAGGAATCAGTCCTTAGCGAACGGGGTGGGTCCTACACTTGACCCAATCTCGTGCAACATTGGCTTCAACATAATGCACACCACCTTGCATCTAGTCACCCCAATCTCATCTACACCCATTTTAAAAATGACAAGCACAGTTGTCTGTTCAAAACACGTAATTCATCGTCATGACAGTTTAAACAGGTGCAGATAGGGGCATTGCAATTCTAAGCAGTTCTAATGAGAGCAAAACCTAATTTTCGTATGAACTAAATAATTACTTGGGATTAGCTACTCTATTTACATAGCCATTTTTAATTTTAACATACATGCACATTTTAGAAAAATTTAGAAATTATAAAACAATAGGAGGCAAGGTTCATCACTTGCCTTGACGGGTACAATTCTCACAATCACCGGCAATGTCCTCAAATCGTCCCAAATCGCCCGATCCTATTGCACGACAAAGAGGCAGGACAAATTCAATAATGCATGAAAGCCAAAAATACATGAATGCAATGCATATGAAACTTTTACATCAGGTTGTTGTTGTTCAAAATAAATTTTTAAAATTGTTTTTGGTGAGACATATATGGCCAATTGTGGCCTTATTCACATTTTAGCACATGTTGCAAATTTAGCTCAATATTTTCTCAAAATTGCTCAATTTAGCGAAGTAAAGGCATGTGCAAAATGGAAGAACACGATCTAGACTTAGAAGCATATGGTCAACCAAAGAGTTAGAGTAATCAAATGAGACTAGAAGCTATAGCCCTCCTAACACATGCTCATGGCTTCCAATCGCATGATATATTGAGTTAATCACAAGTTAAGCTAGTGACAATGTAAACACGTGCTATAACTATCAAAATCATGTGATGAACATCTAGGCAATGAATGACATCAAGTATAACAAGCAAAGAGCCTAAATGATAAAACTGGCTTCAAAAGATTTGCAATGAATGACATAGCCACATGACTGACTCAGGCAATGTTTGACTTAAATAAAATGTTCAGTTCATTTCTCAATTTGCAAAAACGTGCTTTATCGAGTGGCTTGGTGAAGATTCGGCAAGCTGTTCCTCTATCTACACGTGCTCAAGCACAATGTCGCCCTTCGCCACATGATCCCGAAGGAAATGGTGACGGACATTAATGTGCTTGGTCCGTGAGTGTTGGACCGGGTTGCACGCTATCTTCACCGCGCTCTCGTTGTCGCATATTAGAGCACATGGTCAAGTTTAAGCTCAAAGTCAAACAGTGATTGTGTCAAATAAAGAAGTTGTGCACAGCAACTCCCTGCCACTATATACTCAGCCTTAACAGTAGATAGCGCCACAGAGTTCTGTTTCTTTGACGCCCATGAAACAAGATACCTACCGAAGAAGTGACATGTTCCGGAAGTGCTCTTGTGATCGATCTTGTAACCGGCATAATCTGAGTCAGAATAGCCTAGAAGCTCAAATCGCGCACCCTTCGGGAACCAAAGGCCTAAGTTAGGTGTGTGTTTCAGGTATCGAAATATTCGTTTCACAGCAGTCATACGCATTTCTCTAGGGAAGGCTTGAAATCTAGCTCACATGCACATACTAAACATGATGTCCGGCCTAGATGCAGTAAAATATAGCAAAGCACCAATCATGGAGCGGTAATGCTTTTGGTCGATATGATTACCTGCTTCGTTGAGGTCGACGTGGCAATTCGTCCCATTGTTGTTCAGATTGGTTTGCAGTCACTCATGTTGCAGCGCTTGAGAAGGTTGTGGATGTACTTCTTTTGGCCTATGAATGTTTCGGTCTTGAGTTGCTTGATTTGAAATCCCAAAAAAAAATTCAATTCGCCCATCATCAACATCTCGAACTCCTTGCTCATCATGTCACTGAACTCTGTGATCAAGGACTCATTTGTGTTACCGAAAATGATGTCATCCACATAGACCTGGCACAAGAACAGATCTCCAGCCACCACCTTAGTGAATAGAGTCGTGTCATGATAGTTTTACACTCTACAGAGGTTGCATGCTTTACCCACGAGACAGGATTTTTCAAGCCAAAGGGTCTTTCCGGACATGGCCTTTGGCAGTCTTCATCCTAATCCGGTAAACCCCACTCCCAATAGCACAATAGTGGGTACCATTGGCCTTGGCTTAGTACCACACTCGACTGGCTGCGGGTTGCACCATTGGCCTTAGCATAGTACAACCCAAGACCATTGCCCTCAGGATAGTCCCACCGGATGGGCACCGACCTTGGATTCCAAAAGCTACTAAGTCAGGGCCTCCCACACAGGCACTCAATGGTCGCACTGCAGTACTTAGCTTGACTACCTCAAGGAATTGGTCCTTAGCGATCGGGGTGGGTCCTACACTTGACCCAATCTCGTGCAACATTGGCCTCAACATAATGCACACCACCTTGCATCCAGTCACCCCAATCAAGTTTTGCAAAATACCTTCATCTACACCCATTTTAAAAATGACAAGCACAGTTGTCTGTTCAAAACACGTAATTCATCGTCATGACAGTTTAAACAGGTGCAGATAGGGACATTGCAATTCTAAGTAGTTCTAATGGGAGCAAAACCTAATTTTCGTATGAACTAAATAATTACTTGGGATTAGCTACTCTATTTACATAGCCATTTTTAATTTTAACATACATGCACATTTTAGAAAAATTTAGAAATTATAAAACAATAGGAGGCAAGGTTCATCACTTGCCTTGACGGGTACAATTCTCACAATCACCGGCAATGTCCTCAAATCGTCCCAAATCGCCCGATCCTATTGCACGACAAAGAGGCAGGACAAATTCAATAATGCATGAAAGCCAAAAATACATGAATGCAATGCATATGAAACTTTTACATCAGGTTGTTGTTGTTCAAAATAAATTTTTAAAATTGTTTTCACAATTTTTAAAATTTATTTTATTCGTCAAAATTGTTTCAGCATTTAATCAAGAATAAATTCTCCAGAAATTAATTTTTAACAAAACAGTGCCACAATTTTATGACAAATACTAGGAATTTTTACAAACCTATAAAAATTAGTTTCACAATTTTCCAAGCTATAGGAAATTTTTGGACAATTAAATGAACTTAGCTATTTTCTGCAAAATACCAAAATCATAAATTTTTTTAAAAAAGAATAAGGGACCGCCTCCTGGGCCTTTGTCCTAGCCCAAAGGCTAAAAGGGGGGCACTGGCTTCCGTTTCCTACCCGATAGAAAAACAGAGGAGGGGGAGGGCGCTGCGGCGGCCCGCGGTGGGGCGGCGGAGCAAGACGGCGGATCGGGGAATCGGCTGGCAGCGGCGGCACCATCGAAGGCGGCGCACAGCGTGGCGCGGCGGGCAGCGGCGGCTCACAGCGGCGGCAGCCAAAGTGAGGAGGTGGGGAGCTTCGTGGGCGTGAGGGGAGGCTCATGGCGGCGGTGGCACGGCCGAGGAGGCAGTGGCGCGGCGGCGCGGCGAGGGGACAGTGGCGGCGGCGCTTCGACGACAGCGGCAACTCGGTGTCGGCATGGGTTACCTCCACAAGGGTAAAGGGAGTGTAGGAGCTCATCGGAGTGGTCGGAAACAAAGCACAGTAGAGAAATTTCGGGGGCTGGCAATGGTGCTCGGTTTGGGGTTCTTATAGTGCATTTGTTGATGAATTTCTTATAGTGCATTTGTTGATGAATTGGATGGCAAAACGGCTCAAATTGATGGCTTAGCAACTGAAGAAACCGAAATGGAGTGATGGGCAGCAGTTTTGGCCATTAAAACTTCAGTTGCAGGCTCTTGATCTCCTTCATGTTGGCTTCAATGGGGGATCCAAGGTGGCTGCGAAATTTCCTTGAATTTTCAGAGGTGAAACTAAAGAGGAAAGGGTAGGGTAGAATGACATGGGGCCCCACCACTTTCCAAAATTTTTCCCTTACGAGAAAAGGCTAAAACGGGCTCAAAAAATATTTTAAAATGTGTCTGGAATTATTTTGTCACAAAAAGTAATTTATTAATTAATTATATTTATTTTAAAACAAACTTTTCATTTTTACCAAATTTTAAGATCACATGAACAATTTTCGAATGATTTTAGCAATTTCTAGTTACTAGAAAAAGATTTTATTAATTTTAAAGTAACATACTCCTTTTTGGGTTTTTAATTTATAAATTAATTCTTGAAGGAATGCACATGCATGAGTTTTTAATTTTGGAAAAATGAGGATGTTACATAAATTGACTAGACCTTTTAGTAATGAGTGGGATACTCCCACCATGGACATAGATATGCCATAGGACCCATGCCTTATTCTAATCTTAGCACTTAACGTAATCGTCAACGTAATTTTCTAGCAATAAACTATGCAATTCAAGTAAAGTAAATAACTTAAATCATAAACAATGCAAAATATAATAAAGTGACGTAGACCTTGTAGCAATGGGCGAGATACTCTCACCATGGACATAGATATGCCATAGGACCCAAGCCTTGTGCTAATCTTAGCACTTAAGGTAATTGGCAACATAAATTTCTAACAATAAATTCTGCAATTAAAGTTAAGTAAATAACTTAAATCATAAACAATGCAGAATCCATTCAAAAAGGATACGCGAAGGAAAATGATAGGAATAGACAACTCTTTCTTAAGAGGATTCAGGTTTTAACCAAACTTAGTTTGATCAAAACTACGAAAGAAGCCTCAAATCTTATGCTAAGCTTTTGGCAGTGATAGGTAATAAGATCATCTCAAGAAATTTAGAGCCAGTTTTTTTTTTTGTAAACTTCTGAGTGAACTCAAATCTATGATAATAAGGTCGTGTTTCATGCTATATCACATAAGCCAACAAATTAGATATGGTTAATCCTAATGAAGTGTATCCCACAATTGTAGAGTTATAACCAAGGAATAAAATTTATCCATGCCAACATAATACCGAACAGGGTTATAGTTTAAAACGCAAGTTGTCGTTTTAGTGTTGTTTATTCATATTCGATATGAAATTGAGCAAGTGTCAGAGAAAATTGAAATGAGTGACCAGTGAGGAGTGTACCAAAATTTTGCGGCCACTAATCAGTGCAGAAGGGGGTCGACTGGCCAGGGTTGGGTCGGCTGACCTGGCTCAGTAGCCGGCCTAGCCTTGGTCGACTGGTCTGGCTTTTACCCCGTCAGGTCCAATTTTTGTGCAGTGATATCTCCCTTCTCTGTACTTTATTACTTAAGTGCACATGTTAGCAAATATGGTCGACCGATGCTGGCAGTTGCACTGGTCGAGGCAAAAAAAACACTTTCTTCAATTAATTCCAAAGCAAAGTTGTAGGCGCATACAATGAAAGCAAAATTTTGGAAACAAAAATTAGCGCCTAATCCTCTATTCCACTCTAGCCTACCCCCTAAAGATCAGTTGGAGGGTCGTAGAGCTTTGGCGAACACATCGCCTTAGCGTAGCGCTTGAGCTTGGCTGATGTGGACTTACGAAGGACGGATAAATTTTTCTCGTAATCCATCACATTAATCTGAACTTCGGCCATCTGCTCCTCTAGATTATTCTGCCTTTGCGCAGCTGGGGCTCCTCCCCATCACTGAACTCCATTTCGCCACCTCGTCCACGGATCGGGGGTGGTGTACGAGCACGCCTCACCCTTCTCCTTGGGGAAGTGGAGTCGACCAACTCGGTCGCGAGAGGCTTCACCCTCACCAGAGGTGGTGAGAGGACCTTCCAGTAATCCGTGGCGGTCCTTTGCCCTGCACGATAAAATGTGGCGGGGAGTCAGGAGGTGTCTCCGGGGAGTACTCCGACGACTTGGGCTCACACTGCCCATACTTCGTGAGCGCCTTGCCGTTCCCCATGTGCATCGCGGCCCAATGAGTGACATCAGGGCAACCAAATGGCAGGGACAGTATAAGCTTCTTGGCCCATGGTTGGTCTCGATGGTGAAGGGGCACGGGCCGCCTTCCCCTTCCCGATGACAAGGAGAGGAGAGAGTGGGCGTTCCGCACTTCGTGCGCCACCACTGCGCAGAGGGGAGGCCGGCCGACTAGGTGATAGGCCGACCGGCTTCCGGTTGCCCGGCCTGCGACCTGTCTTCCGGCGGTGCCTCCGGTGAGAACGCCAGTTTTTTGACTGCACCGGTGAAAGGTTGATGTTCCGGGCGAAGCATGGCTTCTCGGAGTTGCTCTTTGATGGCTTGGGTACCGGTGAGTCTGACGAGACAATGTCATAAATGTTAGGAATGGATGTTGGGGTCTTTATGGCCATGACTAAATGTGAATCTCGAGTTGGCTCAAGGTGGTGGAAAGTGGCTAGGTGGGAGGAGAAATAAGATGAATGAAGTGAATGAAATAGCCTCCTCCCGTCGGTTTTCAAACGAGTGAAAACGTTCACGAGCTACAAAACCGGATGAGACGCTCCCCCTTCGAAAGATTTCGAAAATGGGCAAAAAAGGGTGGGTCGGCCGACCTGGATTGGGGCGGCCGACCTAGCTGGGTCGGTGGACCTAGCCTCGGTCGGCTGACTGGCTTCCGATCTGGCTCCGGTGCAGTCACTTTAGGAAAGTTGGTGTACTTTGCCCATATATTATTTTTATGAAATAAAATTTTATTCAAACGCTCATTTATTTATCGGTCGGAGCTAGACCGCACTCAGGCAATCAGTCATCAAAGAATTCGAGGGCATCAACATCCTAAAAAAATAGGCATTTCCGATTCTAGAAAGATTTTTCAAGCGTTGCCCATTAACTTTGAAAACATTGCCATCATCGTCTTAGAGGGTGACGACACCAAAATCGGAAGCACTAAGTACCGTGAATGGGCCTTCCCATTTACTACAAAGTTTGCCGTGCCCAAACAACTTCACACGAGAATTAAAGAGAAGCACCTTACATCCAGTTTTTAACCGTTTCACCATTATTCGCTTATCGTGACATCTTTTAATTCTATTCTTGTAAAGTTTTGAGCTATGGTAGGCCTTTTCCCTCCATTCTTCTAATTCAGCCAATTGCATTTATCTTTTAATTCCGAATGAATGAAGATCCATGTTCCAACGTTTTATTGCCCAATATGCCTTATGTTCCAACTCTATGGGTAGATGACACGTCTTCCGGTAAACGAGCTGGTACGGGGTCATACCGATTGGAGTTTTAAAAGCAGTGCAGTATGCCCAAAGCTCATCACTCGGCTTATGCTTCCAAGCCTTCTCAATGGCATCTACGGTCTTTTGCAAAATGTTTTTAATTTGCTTATTTGACGTTTCAGCCTGACCGCTAGTCTGAGGATGGTAAGGTGTGGCTATCCTATGGTCAACTCTAAACTTTTTAGTGCATATTTAAAGCTTCGGTGGATAAAATGTGAGCCGCCATCGCTAATCACAATCCTAGGTACTCCAAACCTAGGGAAAATGATCTCTTTGAACATTTTCTTAACGTGAGTTGAGTCAGCCACACGACAAGGGAGTGCCTCGACCCATTTGGAGACGTAATCGACCGCTACTAGATTGTACTTATAAGAGTCTGATTTAGGGAATGGGCCCATAAAATCTACCCCCAAGCATAAAAAAGATCAATTTGCAAATTGCTTCTTAAAGGCATAGCATCTAGAGAATTAATGTTCCCAACTCTTTGGCATGTAGCATAGTGTCTAACAAACTCCTTGGTGTCACTATAAATGGAAGGCCAAAAGAAACCACTTTGCCAAATCTTGCCATGGCTTCTAAAAGAGCCATAATGGCCACCGTACAGTGACGAATGGTATTTTTCGAGGATCTCGTGCTTTTCACCTTCAGGTATACATCTATGAAGCAACCCGTCGGCACAGACACAATATAGATAGGGCTCATCCCACAGATGAGTCCTACTGTCTCGGATCATCTTATTCTTATCTTCCCCTAGTGGTCAAGTAGTTCACTATGTTAGCGTACCAAGGGTCGGCAGTTGAAACTGCAAGCAGGGTGTCATCCCGCATGTGTTGTGGTTTCCTTGACTTGCATTCGGGAAAGGTGGTCAGCCACAGAGTTTTCTACACTTTCTTGCCTTTAATTTTTGGGTCAAATTCTTGGAGCAGAACGATCCAATGGATGAGTTGGGGTTTCATGCCTTTATTGGTAAGAAGATATTTTAGGGCTGTATGGTACGTATAAACTATCACATTCGTTCCTACCAAGTAAGATCGGAACTTCTCTATCGCAAAGACTATGGCTAGAAGTTCATTCTCTGTGGTGGCATAATTGAGCTGCGGGCCGGTTAAGGTTTTGTTAGCATAGGCAATGGCGTAATGCTTTCTATCCTTATACTGGCCTAAGACTGCTCCTACGGCAAAGTCACTCGCATCATACATGATCTCAAAAGGGCAGCTTCCAATGAGGTGGCTGAATTACGGGCGCGGAGACTAGAGCTTGCTTAAAATTTTAAAAGCGATGAGGCAATCTTCGTTAAAGATGAAAGGAGCTTCTTTCAGCAGCAAGTTAGTTAAAGGACGAGCGACTTGGGAAAAGTTTTTTATGAATCTTCTATAGAAACCCGCATGACCCAAAAAGCTACGAATTCCCTTAACATTTATTGGTGGCGGTAACGACTCGATTACCATGACCTTGACTCTATGTACCTCGATCCCTCGTTCAGAAATGAGATAGCCGAGGACAATTCCTTCTCTCTGCATGAAGTGGCATTTTCCCAGTTTAAAACTAAGTCCAGTTCTCGGCATCTTTTTACGACCCTCTCTAAGTTTTTCAAATAGTCGTTAAACGAGATCTTATAGATAGAGAAGTCGTCCATGAAAACATTCATGATCTTTTCGATCATGTTGGAAAAGATGACCATCATGCACCTTTGGAAGGATAAAATTGCAAAGCACGAACGACATGAGTCGATAGGCGAAGGTGCCATAAGGGCATGTGAAGGTGGTCTTACTCTAGTCATCAGGATGGATGGGAATTTGGTGATAACCAGAGTAGCCATCAAGATAGCAAAAGAATGAGTAATTGGCCAGACGTTTTAGCATCTCGCCTATGAAAGGCAGGGGAAATGATCTTTCCTAGTGGCTTTGTTAAGCTTACGGTAGTCCACGCACATACGCCATCTAGTAACAGTGCGTTGCGGGATGAGATCGTTCCTCTCGTTTTGAACTACCGTAATGCCTCCTTTCTTCGAAACTACTTGAACAGGGCTACACTTCTTAACCACTTCTCTCATCGCATACCGGGTAAATTATCTCGGCGTGAAGGAGTTTCAAAACTTCCTTCTTAACCACCTCTCTCATCGCATTATTAAGCTACATTGGTGCTCCCGCGTGGGTTTATGGTCCGTTTTCCATTGGGATGCGATGAGTGCACAGGCTCGGGCTTATCCCCTTGAGGTTCTTCAGTGAATAACCTAAGATCGAGCTGTACTTCTCTAAAGTGGCGACAAGCCGGTGGCATTCATCCTCAGTTAGCGAATCGCTGATGATAGTCGGCTTGTTACTTTTTTTGTTTAGGAAGACATGCTTAAGCCTAGGAGGAAGAGGTTTTAGCTCGATAGGCGATGAAGGAGGTTCCTCTGTGGTAGAGCATTATTGGTTTAATGTGCTCATGAAATCTTTGAACCCATCATATGAAAAGATTGGTAGGAAGACCATTAAAAAGGAATGCACGAATATTTATCATGGAGAAAAGGAAAAGCTAAGCAAGAGCTTTAGAGCTGTTGGCAAGATTAGTTTAGCTTGTGATCTATGTACTTCAAACCAAACCATGTCCTATATAATCTCTAGTGGCACACTACATAGATTCTAGTTGGGCAACGCAAAGTCGTGTCATCAATTTTGTTGAACAAGAGCCACCGCACACCAGCAATGTAATTTACTATGCAATATTTGATTCTCTCTCTCAATGGAAAATAGAAGACAAGGTTGCTACTATCACCTTTCATAATGCAAGTAGCAATGATGTGGCAGCTAGGCAATTGAGGGGTAGATTGATAGCTAGGGGTAGGGCACACTCTTCTTGGAAGGGAGATTTTTCATGTCCGTTGTTGTTCACATATCTTGAATTTGTTAGTGGTTAATGGTCTGAAACCATTGGAACCCTTAATTGGTAAACTAAGGGAAATTGTGAAGTATCTTAAGAAATCTCCATCAAGGCTTTACAAATTCACTGAAGTAGTCAAGTCCCTAGCTTTGCCAACGAAAAGTGGCTTGTGTCTTGATGTGCCAACAAGATGGGGCTCTACATACAAGATGTTTGAGTGTTGTTTTTGCATTCAAGGATGCATTTACTCACTATGGAGATTATAATCAAGCTTGCAAATGGGAACCATATGAGTCTGAGTGGGAGATTTATGAACGTGTCAGAGAAGTGTTAGGAGTTTTATATAATGCCACCACTCTCTTCTCTTGTTCAACATATCCCACTGCAAATCTGTTTTTCCCCTCATAATTGATGTGAAAGTCAAGTTAACGGAGGCAGCCAACTCCAACAACATGGTGCTGAAGGAGATAGGGCAAGCGATGGTCGATAAATTTTATAAGTATTGGGGTGAATGCAATGAACTTCTAGCAATTGCCAATATTCTAGACCCACGACACAAGATAAAATTTATTAATTACTGTTTTGCTAAGATCTATGATCCTGAAACTATTGATGTAAAGGTAGAATTGGTTCGCTCAACACTAGATGATCTCTTTGCTATCTATGAGCTTGAGCATGAACATGAGAATACAGCAACAAGCAAGAGTGGTGCAGCAACTTCATCTCAGTTTGATGCCACACAAATGGCTTCATCTAGTTGTCAAGTTAGTTTGAAAGCTTGTTTGAAGCTTCAGGTTCACAGACTACAAGATCAGACTTGATCTGTTATTTGGAGGATCCAAATGAGAGGGCCCCTGCAGGATCATTTAGTGTGCTTGAATGGTGGAAGTTCAATGCAGGAAAATACCCTATTTTGTCTAAATTGGCCAACGATATCCTCACAATCCCCATTAGCACAGTGTCAGCTGAGTCATCTTTCTATGCTGGTGGTAGAGTGCTCGACGATTATCTAAGCTCATTAGACCCATCTATGGTGGAGGCCTTGGTATGTAGATCTAGTTGGATAAGAGGAGACACTAGTGTAATGAAAACATTGGTATGAACTAACTATGTCTAGTTCTTTTATTTATTTGCCATTACTCCCATAGTTACATGTCTATTTAACATATTTTTTGAATAACTGTCTATAATCTCAAGGAACAAGAGCATGGCATGGAGGATCAAACTATCCCTCTAAATGACAGTGTTGTTGGCGGCAATTAGTAATGACTTGGAGGCTTGGAGCTGCTAGGGCCTAGGGGTAATATCAAACTATCCATGTTTTGTGAATGCAAAGGCAGGACATCACTCTGAAACTCTTAACTTTGTAATGTAATGTATTGTTATATTGCTGTAATTTTTAAGTCTGCACTCTGAACTGAAAGTCTGAACTTTGTAATGTATTATGCATTTATGCAACCCACTACCTGCTGTACTACTGAAATGCTAGTGCTGACTGTTGTAGCCTTGTAGGCATGTAGTCTGTAGGCCTATTGAACACTTCAACTTGGCAGTTTGGTTGCAATTGCCTAATGGCATCGAATTATATTTATCTATATGCATTTTTGTAATATCTACGGTTGAATGTCTGATTAACCAATCATGTTCATCAGTTCATGTGTCTAAGTGATGATGTAATTATGTGAAAAAGAAGCAATTGATCTGGTTATGTATATGAGTGTATCTCATTAAATATCTATGGTTGAATGTCTAATTAACCAATCATGTTCATCAGTTCATGTGTCTAAGTGATGATGTAATTATGTGAAAAAGAAGCAATTGATCTGGTTATGTGTATGAGTGTATCTCATTATATATTTATATGTGAATGAGAAGCACCTGATTTGCTTACGTAATTATGTTAACTTGTGATGAATTGATGATGTCATGTTGATCTTCTTAAGTGAGAAGCACTTGATTTAGTTCTGTTTATATTGTTAAATGAGAAGCAGGCTAGTGAGTTAAAGAGGATTGGAGATTTGGAGGCAATAATGAGCTGGAGATATATCAGTTATGGATAGGTTATAAACGAGCCGAGCCCGAGCGAGCTAGACTCTGGCTCAGCTCGGCTCGGTATTGAACTTGAGCTGGAAACAACGCTCGGCTCGTGCTCGTTTCTAAACGAGCCGAACTCGAGCCCAAGCTTTGAGCGAGCTGCCTGAGCAGCTCGCGAGCTTCGAGCTCAGATTCAACTCCTAGGCGCGAGGCGCATTTGGGGCGGAGGGGAAGGGTGGAAAGACATGTGGCAAGCTATAAACATAAGAGCAGTTTAGTTAAAGTACACTTAAGGGTACTGTAGCTCCACTTTAGCTAATGGATATCGGCTCTTGACATCCATTGTGATTATGGTATCAATGCAGAACGGTACAACAAAGAAGGCAGAGCCGATTAGCCGAAGCGGCGTGTGTGGTGGACATGGCTTCTGAAATCCCAAAATTCTCAACCCCGCATTACGCACCCCTAGGCACGTTATCCACGGACCACTAGACCATCCACCGTTTCCCTCCTCGAAGAACCAAACGACCAACGCCATGGCCGCCGCCACCTCCTCCACGCTGCTCCCAGCAAGAACACCGCCGAGCGCCGGCCGCATCCCAGGGACGGCCGTCCAGTGCATTCCGAGAAGGGCACGGGGCAGGCCGGCGCCCTCTTCCATCTGCGCCTCTATTGGGAGAAGGCGGCGAGCAGAGGCCTTTTGCGTGTCCGCGGGTAGCGCGGGGGGAGCGCCCGTCGCCGCCCTGCCTGCGGCGCTGCTCTTCGACTGCGACGGCGTGCTCGTAGACACCGAGAAGGACGGCCACCGCATTTCCTTCAACGAGACATTCGCGGAGGTGCGGTTCCTTCCCTTCCCACTTTTTATTTCGTGATGCAGTGGCTCCCCAGAGGGGATTCAGATCGTCTGTCTTCACTGCCTTGTGAAGTCACGGTGCCGTCAAGCAAATCCACCGTTCATGAAATCCTATGGCCCTGTTGAAGCATCAGCCAGCAAACGAGCCAGCCCATTAAGCCACTTCGGTCCAGAAGCAGCTAGCAAGAAGTGGAGGGAAAAACCAGATTTTCTAGCTAGTGCAGATAGCCACCTGTGTATAAATTCTCCCCTCCAATGCAAGAAAAGTTTATATAGATTCTAAGATTCTTAAATGCGCAGCTACCTGGTTAACACTGATTCTAAGTGAAGCACTCCTCTTAGCATCTCTTAGCACAGGTGCTGTCCATGGCAAAAAATCGGTTTACTGAGCAGCATACAGAGCAAGTAGAATGCAATTTACTGAGCAGCATACAGCCAAGTACTATAACATTGACAGGCGATTCAAATTGATTCCAAGGACTAATAGCATTAAAAACTTGTCACTAACAACTTACTAAGCAGCATACAGAGCACATATAGCTGCACTCCTGACTTTTAGGTAATATGATTTAGTACAAAATATAGTTGCATCTCTGGTGACGATATGAAGCATTAGAAACTGCAGTTAGTGCATATGATTAACAAAAACAAAAGTATGGCCCCCATAAGGCACGCATAGCTAAAATAATTCTTCAGAGCAGATTTCACTGGTATTTGATCCCAGCAAAATTAAAGCAAATGGTAAAACCTTCGGTTATATTACAAACAGCAAATTTTAGTTTGATGTCAGTAGTTTTTGAGAAAATTACCATCAATAGATGAGTGAAGCTGTTGATGACATTGTATTCTCCACATTCATGTTGTCCGTAGCAGCATTATCTGCTACCAGTACTTCCAGAACACCATTCCTAGCCTCTTGTAGCTAGCAAGTGAAGAAAATGAAAACTTTGAGAGAAAACCTCAAGCCAGCCAATTTTAGTAATATAACAATAGTTAGTACTAAATGACAGCACTAGAATGAAATGCTATTTGATAACATATCGTTGCTCTTTCCTCTTGTAATATGGTTTTGCTTTGTGCTTTTCTCCTGGTCGGGCGATTATTGTCCAGCCAGGTTCTTTTTCTCTTTGAATTTCTTTTGCGTACTTCTTTTTTCTTTAACCTTGCATCAGTAAACAAGTCATTTGGCACCTGGACATCTATAGGGCCCATGCATGGATCCTCTGAAGTAGTTCTACTTATGTTGAGTTTGTCTTGAACTTGCTTAATAAGGATGTCAAGTGAGTAGTCTATTAGCAAGCAACATTCTTGTGAGTGGCCTACTTGATGCGCTAGACTTAGAAATTTATGGGAGATAGACTTTACGCGAATCATAGCATCCAACATTGGGTTTTCAATTACGCCTCTTCCCTTGTTGTCTTGTATAGTACCATGGCATGCTTCTCGTGTCCATCTCTTCAATATATATTGTGATGGTATTGTCTTGATATTCATCAAATCAAGAACCTTCCATGCATGACCACACAATATTCCAATCCTACTAAATTGACCACAACTGCATAAAGCAGTTTGATCCAAAGGATTACCAATAACTTTGTACTCCTCAAAGCTTAAATCTTCATCGAGGCTGAATTGCAACAAGGTATTTCATTTTATCCATCCAATGCTTCAGTACATGCTCTCATAGATCATTCATATTCAGATTGGAAAGCTTCAAAAATAATGGGTGTGTACAGTTTGCTTGCTTGCACCAATATACGTATCCTCATCTTGGTTTTAGGCATTTTTTTCCCTTGAATCAAATAGGGAATCCAATTCTTTGTTTCTTTTTCCACGCATGACTCTTTCAAAATGTTTCAAAAACCGAATTACATCAAAATCTGATCTGAGATGGTTCTTCAAGTCACTATTTAGACTCTCGCTTAGTTGGGTGCTTCTCATTCCCAATGTAAAAACATCCTTCATGTAGCATTCAACTCATTTTTCTTTTAACTTCTAGATACTATCTAACCATGTTTGCTTTTGCACCTTTCCTCTCATATTGTAAAATGCTTCTTAAAAAATTTCCTTGTCCTCATACTCATACATGTAGGCGCTAAAATCACAAAGGAGATCTTTTTGAGATAAATGTTTGATAGCATTCTGCATTATGTGAAAGGTGCACAATCCATGCCATGCTTCTGTGAATACTTCCTCAACTGCTTTACCCATTGCACTATCTTGATTAGTGTAGATTGTTTTAGGTTGCTTCCCACTATGTGTTTTCACAAATGTATCAAAGAGCCACTTTAAAGACCCAAATGTTTCATCATACATTAGAACAGCACCAAAACGCACCGTTTCTCTAAAATGATTGAATCCAACAAAAACACCAAATAGCCTAGATTCCTTGTTTGTTCCAAAAGTAGTGTCAAAAGTGACAACATCTTCAAAATTTGCATAGTCCATAAGCATTTTAGCATCTGCCCAAAATACGTTTGCTATTTGTTCATCACAATCCATTTGCAAAACATATTGGTATGAAGGGTTCTCGGCACTTTTATCTCCAAAATATTTCAAGATACTCTCTGCTTTACCATACACCATCTCACATTGACGCTTGGTCCGTAGATAATTTTTGTGATCGCGACAGTTGTAGCTAAGATTACATGACCTTCCTACTTAGCGACTAGCCAATTCGTGTGTAGCTTTTGGCCTAATTCCAGAGTCATCGGCTGCTTCAATTTCAAAAGCTTCAGGTTCCTACTCTTCCAATTTAGCCTACCTCTTGCAATTCCAAGGTAGTTCCTGCTGTGCCAACAACAAGCTCATCTGGAAAGCGAACACGAAGCCAAGTGCAAGTTCTTCGCCTGGACTAACCCTCAACAAACTCAACACCGCCGATGTCCTTGCGAAGAAAGGTAGACCCACAATCCCGTTTGCCGGCTGTGTGATCGTGCGATGGAATCTGCAATGCATCTCTTCCTATAGTGCATCTTCTTGACATAAGTCTGGGGCCACATCCTCTTCCGGACTAACTTCACCACTCCAGCGCCAACCCCTTGGCCTCCTTCATGTCTTACGAATTGGTAGCGCGCCTTTAATGGCCTGGTCATCTACACGAATTGGAATTTGTGGAAGGAGCGTGATAGAAGGATCTTTCAGGGGCTGGCTTTGTCGCAGCCCCTTGTAGTTATTGCTATTTTCGATGACCTCTCCAGTTGGGAGAGGGCCTTTCAGTAACGCTTCTCGCCACCCCGCAGGCCTTTGGCCCTGTAAATATTTGTGTAGCCGTGCTTTGCTCTCTTTAAAAATTAGGCAGTGTTCCTGCCTCCTTGCTCAAAAAAAAGAAAAATCTCGCGAGTTTCATAACACAAGCTTGCTAGTTTTACAAACCCTATGTATCTTGGCGAGTAGAACAGAACACAAGTATTGTGACCTAATAGTTTCAGGAAATCATGTGTTGAATCAACAGTGCATTTAGAGCTCTCCCTCGTTTTTCTTTTCTCCACAAGAACATCCTTGCACATCAAACAAGTATTATACCAATAATTTCAGAAGCCACGTGAAAATGGAATCTACAGTTTATTGGCGGTACCCATCCCTTGTTCATTTTCTACACATGCACATTCCACCCATCCCTTGTTCATTTTCTACACATGCACATTCCCGCAGATCTCAATCAAGCAGCCATCAAAGTTTTCCTGCTCCTCAGTTTTGGACCATGAGAGATGTGTAGTCCTGCAATATCACATTTCCCTGGAAAACAGTATGTAAAAACTTAGCTTGATGAAGAACCATGAATGGCCTTGGGGATTGGGGAAGTGAACACAGAATACATGTGATTGTTGAAACTATTTACCCAAAATACATGTGGTTATGTGCAACCAATATTCTTGAGATTTTTTTTTTGGCAATGTAGGCCATAGAACCTACGAGGTTCTGTAATTTAAAATAAACATATTATTTATAGGAAATTAAATATATATTAAATCTTTTCTTATATCCAGGTTGTTGATATTTACAGAGGGAATTAGGTGTGAGCTGGGACGTCAAACTATATGGAGAATTGCTCAAGATAGGTGGTGGAAAGGAAAGGTCAATCAACTTTTCATTTTTTTTTATTGATCTGAATGATTTTAAGGCCTGCTAATATTCTGAACATTTTTTGTTTTTACAATTTAAATTATATTCAACTATCAGGCTTAATTATGACAAGTTTCATTAAAAAAATCTTTTTACTGATTTTGACATACAAATTATGGTAATCTGTGGTATGCCCTGCAGGAAGTAAAATCACTCTATCAGACCAAAATAGAGATAAGATATTGTACTAATTATGTATTTCCATTCTACAATCACAAATATCATCAATTGAATGAAAAAATATACACTTTATCGCAATCTTTGCGAACACATTACAGTCATTTCAGTTTTTGCTATATAAGGGTTTCACTGATTCACATAATGCCCTTGTCATTTATCCTTAATTTTGACTAATATATGGACATGGTGATTATAACATTAGTATAGTATGTTTTAGTAATTTTGGCCTACCATCTTACATACTGGCCAAAAAAATTAATGACATATGGGCCTTGTTCTTTTCAGCTTATATTAAGTTAAATTAAATTAAATGAAAATTTATTAATTTTGTACAAGCCAAACGATGTAGTACTTTGTAATCATTTTTGTGGGGTTTTAAATAGTTCTTCTTAAAATTACTAAATAATTTTTTTATAATCTTTTTGACTTTTGAAGGCCTCTCTCTCTCAGGATCACAACGTATTCAGATTAAAACTTTCGGCAACTATAAGCTGAAAAGAGCAAGGCCATTGTGTCCGTGAAAAGAACACCAGACCTTGTGTATGCCATTTAATACGAAAAGTCCATCCATCATCCATGGTTTATCAACACTTGTCGTAATTTAAACATGCAGAGGATGAAAAGAACAAAGTCAATTCTATAATCATTTTTGCAGATCTGATTGAATTTAAGAGCAACGAGGACTGCAACCTTTCAGCATTGAAAATTTTAAGTTTAATTTTTTTTCTCAAAGAAAAATAGTCTGTAGGAACATTTGTGTGTGAAGGGGTATACTCAAAAGACCTTTACATGGAATCATTAGTACTACAGTTTTTTTAAAAAACATTTTTCCCTGTGAAAGTAAGACAGGAACATTTGGCTGAATTTGACTCTAAGACAACTGTTTGAATATTCATTTTAGGATGACAGCATATTTCAACAAGATAGGGTGGCCAGCTAAAGCACCAAAAACCGATGAAGAAAGAAAGGAGTTTATTGCTTCTCTTCACAAAAGAAAGACAGAATTGTTCATGGCCCTAATTGAGAAGAAGCTGCTTCCTCTCCGCCCAGGTGTTCAAAGGTCACATATTTCCTAGAATTTGATCACTTGTGACAACTTATTTGCAGTTTAAAGAAACTTGTGAGTTTTAACTCTAAGAAACATCCTCCCCTGCTGGTTTTTAATATGTTGAAATGCTGCCTTACTACAAATCAGAGTTGTCTTCAATCATGCTCTGTGTATCCAACAGAAGTCATAGTACATTTTTACTGCTCTTTTTTTTTTTACAAAAAATGAATGTGTAGCATTGATAGTTTAATCAAGTTTTCTTTCCAAATGCATTTTTTAAGGGGAACATATGCTGTGCAATCACGCTTACGGTGCAATCACCGTGCAATCGAACTATCAAAGATTGTAAAAAATTCTGAAAAAATTTGTGCACGTAATTCATTGTTTACTCTACCTATGTGTTAAGTTTCAAAGAAAAATTCATTACATATTAAGAGTTATAAAAAAAGAAAAAAAACCGGACAGTTTTGATAAGTTCAAAATTGATAGAATTTTATTTTTTTATAACTTTCAATATAGAATGAATTTGAACTTGAAATTTTATCCAGAGATAGAATGAGTTGAAGAGTACATGTACAAATTTTTTCAGATTTTTTTACAACTTTTGATAGTTTGATTGCACGGTAAACGTGATTGCACAGCATATGCACCCTTTTTGAAAATATTACTCGTCTGTTATTATGTTTGTAACATGTAATTAGGATAATTTTTAAGAATAAGGGAAAAAGGATCAACATTACTAATATCATGAAAATTAGCTTTCACTTTCTTTTCATATAGCTTACACTACATGCATTACGGGACATGTCAATGTAATGCAAAAACACAATGGTGTAACTTGTAATATCGAATTAACTATTAGTTCAAAAATATTGAAGTAACTCAAGAATAGGAATACCACCTATATTAATTATTTTAAGCATACAGGTTAATTGATGAAGCTCTAGGAAATGGAGTGAAAGTTGCAGTATGCAGTACTTCAAATGAGAAAGCTGTAAGTAACAGTAAAAATGTGCCTTCAGGAGAAATCTATAGGTTATAAGTTACAACAAATGTGTACACAGCATTTGATAGAATCGCTTCCTCCAAAATTTGCACAAGTGAATGTTCTGTCAGTTGCTGTTACAAACCTACTTTACAACGGTACTAAAGTCATCTCATCTTGATTTTAGTTGTCATGCAGGGAAGTTTACAAAAGTTTACTTTTAACTTTTTGAGTGCAGGTTTCAGCAATAGTATCATGCTTACTAGGGCCTGATCGAGCTGAAAAAATCACCATATTTGCTGGCGATGTGGTTCCTCGCAAAAAACCTGATCCAGTAAGGGCTAGTTTTCAGTTGCCGTTCATGCAGCTCTGCATGGTCGAAAATGCAGTTAATCAGTGGAATCTTGACGAACGCTAGTTAAATTTTCCTTTTATAGATAAAAAATGAAGCAGTTAACTATCTGTCAGATCCATTGCAATACGAATCAGACTAGAATTGAAATCGACACACTGACTCACATACACTAATCCAGAGATTCAGAACACACAATCCATAGATCGAGATATATTGAAGAAATTGGGAAAGCAAGCACTAGGGTCCTAAGTTACTCAAGGACTAATAAATGACATTAACCTTTTGCTTTCATTCTGACTTCAGTCCACAAAATATCTAGTTTTATGCTCCAATAATTACTGTGCCGAATTACAGATTTAAACACTGAAAGTTCAGAGAAAGTAAATGTGGGCAGGTAAATTTGGAATAACAAAGTAAGTGACATCTACACTGGACCCAGAATAACTACTGAAAACTGACAAAAGTACTTTGGATTTCC
Source organism: Raddia distichophylla (assembly GCA_005191435.1). Classification (NCBI taxonomy): domain Eukaryota; kingdom Viridiplantae; phylum Streptophyta; class Magnoliopsida; order Poales; family Poaceae; genus Raddia; species Raddia distichophylla. Next base: position 267,010 of record SPJY01019435.1, read on the forward strand.
CCTTTTTATGAGTTTTGCTTTTTAAATTTGATTTGCGTACATTGCGCTGCTAAGTGTTAGGTATTATAGCCCTTTCCTCATGTAAGGGTACCATAGTTTTTTGTCTTATTATGCCCACGGTTTCCCCTTTGAGAGGTGTGTAAGTGTTAAGGCTATTGTAGTCCTGTCCTCATGTATGCCAAATAGTGTTAAGGCTATTGTAGTCCTGCCCTCATGTATGCCAATTTGGACGGTTCAACACCATTCCATCCCCGTAACAAAAACATCACAATCTGTCTATTTTCCCTTAATCTTCTTGCGGTAGTGGCTTGGAGCCTTCCTTGTGTATTGATGTGAAGTTATAAAAGGATTTTTTTTTATAGTTCGAGCTCGCTTAGTTCTGAACCTGACACTATCAAATCAAAGGTGGAAACAAATATGTGCTTTTGAAAAGCCAATGCAAAAACAACTGGACGATTTGGTGAAAACTAAATCATCATGGTTATTGTGGTTCTTCATTCAAAGAAATTTGCAAAGTTAACTCATTTCAAATTTGGATTATTGTCCAATTGGCAATTGCTTTTCAGGTTTTGTGAGTCATAGAAGTATAAAGTGTCTCACTAACTGTGTTTTTTTTGGTAACGTACTAATACCTCATGATTGGTCCATACTTTTAGGTTGGCAAAAATTAGCACCTTTCTCTATGAAACTTACTAGTGAATGAAATTTTACTCTTACTAGTTTGAAGACTACTCCTTTCAAAATGATTCTTGGATCCTTGATGTTTCATTTTTGCCTTTTAAGGCAAATCCTATTAATCCTATTACTCATATTTACGTTTATTTATTTGGGAGTATGTAAGTCCGAGCTTAGGCAACTTGAGGGGGTGAGTAGGAGCCAAATTTTCTTAAGACGAGATAGTATGTTGCACTTTCACCCAACGCGCCTCAAATATGGCAAGAACACCAAGGAGCTTCTTTTGGGCAATCTATCGAACACTTGGTGACCGTGACAAGAAAACTCAATCTATGGACAAGCCCATCGTTAAATGATGATGAAGATGATGCTATGATGGTGCCCATGACTTGGCATTCAGATTGCTTCGATTTGACCAAAACCAAGCGAAACCAAAGGTGAGACTTGCTAAAATCAAAAAGAAAAACTCAAGATTTAGAAGTAAATCATGATCAAACCCAAGAAAAGGTAAGACTTTCTTGATCCTTGCAACGAGTAGTAGGGGATGGCAACAAAAAAGATTAAATAAGGCAAACAACAATGATCAAGCAAAGAAGATCAAAGCATCCCATATGAACAAGAACCAGAACATGATGAACTTTGGTGAATTCTATTGCTCAAGTTTGGGGGTAATACAATGCCACAACCCACGGTGACCAAATCACTCTTGAAGTGCACGATAAACTCACCAAAACCTTAGCCACAAGCTACTCGAAGGAAAGGTGGGAGGGTCCCCTCCCCTCCTTTTACCATCCTTTTATAGGTCATGAGGTGGAGTAGCTTCCAAGAAATATTTACATCCACTTCCTTAGAGGCTAAGCCACCTCATGTGTGACTGAGATTAGCCTACTCACTCAGCCCAATAATCCTAGGCATATTCTCCACATATTCTCTTTACATGGCCCCACGCAAACCGGACGCAACTGGTTCAACTCAACCTCGAAATTTCTGTCGCCCACGATCGCCTCCCGGGCCTCGGATCCTCACTCTAATTGAAGTCTGTCATCCACGTCATTGTTGTGGTTCCCAAGTCCATGTCCGACTGTCTCATATGATTTCCTTGCCGTTCTAGACCCCTGATTCTCCAGATCGTGATCGGGCACACCATCAACTACGATCCATGTAGACCTATGCCATAAAGATTAGTACATTCAAAAGCACCAACTTACCTTGATCACCTATAGGTTAGTCCATGCACAAACTTATCCAAAACATGCACAAGATTCCCCAAAAGATTGCATTGAAAACCGTGCCAAAACATACACATCCACACAAAAACAACCCCACTAGACCGAGTCTGGCACCCCCACTGGACACAATCTGGTGCCACCGTACATAGTCCAGTGGCATCCAAAGACTTGCATCCATGCGTGTTGGACGAGAGACTCACGACATAAACCTCACTAGACCGTGTCTGGTGCCACCGAACTAGGTTCGGTCTCCAACTGACCAAGTTTAGTGGGCTCGAGAAACTTGCCCACCGAAGCTCCCACATAAGATGCACCACCGGATCCTAGTCCAGTACTATCAGACCGGGTCCGGTGGACTCCAGGAACGTGCACACAAGCCCTTAAAAAAACCGGCAATGCACATGCACCTCAAAACCTTGACATTAAGCACAAAACATTCATCAATTACTCATCACACTCACAGGGTGACCATCGCATGGCTCTCAGAGTAATTCTTTTATGTCTAATTTATTGTTATGCCCACATAGCCCATAAACAGCCCGTGGTACTGTTCACGCGGTACCGTAGCGCGGTACTGTAGCGCTGGTTTGTTAATTTCCTCCTAGTAGTTAGGGATTAGATTGGATCTTCTAGTAGTTAGAGATTAGATTAGATAAGTTTGTTAGGGATGGGATAAGATTAGTTAGAGGGTAGTTTCTTAGGGGCTAAGTCTTTTATCCCTATAAAAGGGATGGTCATGTATCTTCCTTTGGCATCCAAGCAATGCAGTAAAAATTGATATTTAAATCTTATAGGCGGTGACTCCGATAACAGCCAAAGGTGGTAGCTTCGACAACAGCTCGTCTCGCCCGCGTCAAGGGCCTTACCCATTGCGTGCTTATGAAGCACGTATCATTTATGGATGATGTTTTTATTCATGAATTTATTTAGACATCAGAGATCATGAGTATATTTTGTGGGCTTTTGCAGGCAATCTATTTGCTAGCAGCAACTACACTTGGAGTTGATCCATCCAGGTACTGCAAAACAAAATTTTGTAGTTTTTTTTTCTAGCTGCAAATGTATATCTATCATTGACCCTAGGATGTAGAAATTCCCTTCGTTCGATACAATGACGTATCAGTTGAAATAAAGTATTATATGTTAACTGTCATAATTCTTAAAATAACAAGTAATAGATGCAATGTAAGAAAGAGAACCGGTAGGCATTTCATTTGGAATGTATTCTCACTGTTGTATTGTCTTATGATTACATGTGCTAAAGTTTTCTACAAGAAATATTGTAAATACATCAATTGTTTTTTTAAAGGATATCATTATACAGTCACCTTTTCCTGATCACCATTTTCTACCCCTGGATACCAGCTGTGTTGTTGTCGAAGACAGTGCCATAGGGCTTTCAGCAGCCAAAGCTGCTGGTATGAAGTGTATCGTGACGAAAAGCGGGTAATAACCTTCTTTCTATACTTTAACATGCGTGTTTTGTTTGAGTGCTGATCTCTTTTAGATTGAGGTAAAAAAAGAAAAAAAAATCCACAGGTGATTAATCCAGGGTCACTGTTTGCTCCCGTCAAACTGGACTAGGGGTGAATGGCAAACATATGACATACCTTTTTTAAGAGATCTATAACAAAATGCTGGACTTTATTATGTAAATAGAAATATACAATGTTTTATGGCATCCATAATCTGAAAATTAAAGGAAAATTGGTTATAGCCTTATAGGACACAGCAATTTGGCAGCTATAGCTCTTGCATACTTATCTTTTGCAATTTGGCGGCTAGAGCTCTAGGACACATATCTTTTCACATCCAGGTTGTGGCACTTTTATTTGGTGGCCATTTTCCCTAACACAATTTTGTATATTGTTGTTAAAGTTTTCCCCCTAGATACAAAACAAATCTGAAAACATCCCATTTCTTTTTTGAAATGCCAACTACAAGTGTATTAGGCTCCTAAAATTGTAAATTCCATAATCAGGATTTGAATTGCCAATATCAAATGAATATAAAAAATGCAAAGTAATGCAAAAAATACATGACATCAAAAAATCCAGAAAAATTGAGGTGTCAAATGAAATAGACTTGTATCCGAAATATTTAATTCTAAACTCGACAATTCAAGAAATGAAAATTGATATTCTCTCGAATTTAGAATTTTGAAATTAGGAACCTTTCAATTCATAATTTTCTGATTCTGGAGTTTAGAATTTGAAGTATTGAATGCAAGTGCCTTTGGCACCTCAAAATGTTTGGGGCTATTTTATTTGTTCATATTTTTTCAATTATTTTGAATATTTTTTAATTCATTTGGTCTTGTCATTTCAAATCTTAAATTATGGTGCTCACAATTGAGGGGTTTAATACATGTATTTGGCACAAATTTTTATTTTTTATTTTTTGCATATTTCAGCTCTCGATAGTATACAAAAATGTGTTAGGGAAAATAGCCTACAAATAAAAATCTGTGACGACCTAGGCGTGAAAACATAGTATCTAGGAGCTCATGCTAGCAAATTGCAGTGTCTTGCGCATTGGTAACAAAATTTAAAATTTCTAGAATAGAACTAAAACATAGGATTTACTTAAATTTAAGCATTGGTTCAAATATTCAATTCTTGAATCTAAATATGAAATAGTGCCCAATTTACATTTGAAAGTGAATAATGGAAACACCAATTTTGCCCCCAAAAAAAAAAGGTCTACAATTGTTGTCTAAACGCTTTTGTGAAATTAATTTTGGTTCTTAAGATATATGTCCATAAAAGTGTGGACTTGTTATAATTTTGTCAGTAGTAGAGTGTTTTCGTGGAATTTACTTTCCATCATTTCCTTCTGATCAGTTTTGCTTTCTTTGTGCCGTGGAGGCGTGGAACATATCCAATTCCCTCGATTATTATCAGCGCATTCGAATTATGGACTCGTTTTCTAACCAAATGCATCATAACATGCCCTCTGGGTTTTACAGATACACAGCAGAGGAGGACTTTGTGACAGCAGACGCCGTGTTCGATTTCATCGGTGACCCTCCAGAAGTATGCTTCGATTTGGACTTTTGTGCCAACCTCCTGCAGAAACAATTCGTAAGCTGAAGAATCACACGCTCAACTGCTCAATTCGAGCAGCCTCCGACCATATACTAGTGTTCAAAAGGTTGGGAAGAGTGGTAACAATCGGTTGTAAAGTGAATGCAAATATAGAAAGGCGCAACATTGCTTTTACATACAGAGACCAGCTGAAACGTTGAAAGCCCTAAAATCAATCAAATTGCCCGGCCAATTTGAGCGCGATGAATGCTCGTGAGGTACCTATGAAGTCTTGCCTACCACGGCGTCCGTGGAATGCTTTCATAAACTAGCAGTGCACCTGTGCATTGCAAGGAACACGCACAAAAGAGAGAGAGAGAGAGAGAGAGAGAGAGAGCTTTGTCTGGAAGAGGAGAATTTGCTAATCCGTTTCGTGTCATCGCAATGTTAATCTAGTCTTGTATGTCATCCCATTTGTAGCTTCTTCCATTCTCTGTCATCCTGTTTTGATCCCGTTTTGTTCAACTGTTTGAAAGCTCCCCTTAAAGATCAAAATGCTCTCTTTTAAAGGCAACATATCTAGTGCTAACGTCCCTCATGCGCTAACGTACTAATAACAGATCGGTTGTTAGATTTATGAGAAACGCCTCGGATCTGAAATTATGTAAACCCTTTTAAACTTAGAAAGTTAAGGGGTTTTCCGTCAAAATGTTTAATTAGAAAAGGGGCTTCCATCTTTCAATATCTAGGCCGCTTCTCATGAATTTGATGGTTTAGATTTGTTGTTAGTATATTAACACTCAATAGATATTTTCACTGAATATATTGTCCCTTTTAAAATATCTAGATTTTTCCTCGACATAGTCCAAGAGCCCAAATTCCACCACAAAGGAGAACACTAGCAGCCCATCTCCCCTACCACTACTGGATTTTGAATTGTTAACATCGGCCAACTTTGTTTTCTACGGCCTAACGAAAGCCGACGTAAATAAACCTGATATTTATGTCGACTTATATGGACTGACATAAATATACCTATTTATGTCGAACTAGTCGACATAAATATAGTGACCAAAACATAGGCTGAAAAAGTTCTCGTGCTAACCTTGTTTACATCGGCCTGGCGATGTAAATACGCCACGTGTCCTATTTACGTCGGCCTCGGCCTGGCCGACGTAAGCACGAGTGGTAGTGACAATTGATACATCTATAAAGGTTCTATAATTGTTTTCTCTATTAATTTTACCTATGTAAGGAGATTGCCCAACATATGAGATGGCATAAGGGCGGTCAACTTTGGTTGGTTAATCCGATCAGTTCATCAATGGTCAGCAAGTATGATGGTTCTAATGATGATCATGCATGTATTTTGTGTGTATCTCACAGGTGGGTTTAAAAAACCCCGCAAATCAAAGGCAATGGATTGACATGATGAAGAATATGCCAAAGACCGAACAAATGTTTAGATTGGGTTAGTTACCGATGGGTAACAAATACGTCCGCATATGGGTAACAAATGCCTTAAAGCATGGCAAGTTCTTAGAAAATATTGGGCTTCACCTAACTTTGTTTAGAATTTTCTTTTTTAAAAAAGAGGGGCAATAGGGAGGCGGGCCCAAAGGTATCTCAGTGGTACGGAGCTGACGGACATCTTGGTCTTGCGCGACATATGGTAAGTTTCTTACGGTGACATTTGGATATTTATAGTTTTCATTGTTGATATTTGATTATTTTAGTTTAGAAATACATCAATATATAGGTAACAAATGCCCTGAAGCATGGTAAGCTCATAGCCAATGCTAGGCTTCACCTGACTTTGTTCAGAATTCAAACAAAAAGAGGGGCTAATAGGGAGACGGACCTAAGAGTATCTCAGCGGTACAAAGCTGACAGACATCTTCGTCTTGTGGCAAGTTTCTTAGGGTGATTTATGAATATTTATAGTTTTCACTATCGATATTTGATTATTTTACTTTAGAAATACAGCTAGGTATACGTCGGGATGCATACGTAATAGCTATTTACGTCAATATTTGGGCTATTTACATTAGCTTTTGGCCAATGTAAATACCTTGGATTCCTATAGTGAGTGAAATCCATGTTCTTTTAAGCCCAAGCACCTGCTGAAACAAGGTGACCTCGGTTTATGAACTCTACCCTTTATGAAGAACTAGGGATAGATCCTTTGTTTTTGAACCCATAGGGATGCATATAACTACATTACTATGTTCACATTCCAAGGAATAGCTTGATTTAAGATTAGATTAAACAAGATGGGGGTGGAATTTATGTAATCTAGTAGGTATTTTGACCCTGTTGCTTCACTGATCTGCCTCTAATCTATGAACTGAACTAGGGAAAGAGGATTCTTATTGCTCTTGTAAAGTTCATAAACATTTTTGTGTATAGATGATATGAACCTTTCTTGGTTTGGAGCCCAATCCAATGGAAACCATGCCTTTTCCCTTACTAATTTGATGTTTCTCAGCTTATTTCCACAAAAAGTAGCTAGCTGATCAAGAGATAACTCTTCTTCGCTTAACTCTAGATCTTTAGGTTCAGATTCAGGGAAATCACTAGGATCATAATTTGAATCCTCACTTTCAGATCTACTCACCATCACTTGTTTTTTCTTTGGTCACCACCACTGAACTTGCCTTGTGAGCTTCTCTTTGAATAACAAGACCTTAAGGACATCTTTCAATGGATAACCATGCACTGCGATTTCTAACAATCCTTCTATTGGGTAAAGGAGCTGGCACTGCCCTTTTCTCATTCTTAACCTTGTCCACCATTCGACTATGCATCCCTTGCTTATCAGTTGTCTTTGTTCTTGCCATTGATGCCAAACTGACCAAAAGCAAAACCTTGAAAGGATGAACAAAGATAGATGCCAATGAAGAACAAACACTAGAAAGGGAATTACATGGGATTTCTAAGCCAGTTTGAACAACCTTTAGCAGAGGCGAGGTGCAAATTTGCATAATCGTCTTGAGGGGTAAAACTAGGAAAAAATTTTGGAGCTAGGGTTTGGGGTGGTGAGGAGAGGACTTTGAGGAAGCAACCGAACAAAGGAGAGGATAAGCCAAGGTAACTGGCACACAGAGAAAGAGGGGCAACAATGAAGATTCCACATAGTAAAGAGGGTTGAAATGGTTGCAACTGCCAATTTACAGTGGTCGGACCTAGGCAAAAAGGATACGAAGACAAGAATATCCAAACGGAATCTGTGAAGGAGTTGTGGAAACACCTAAATTTTAGATCAGAAAATGTTTTGAATCAAAAGAGATAAGTTTTTACAAATTAAGATTTTCAAATTCCAAGTTTAGGAAAGATATAGAAATTTATGTGAAATTTTTCCAGTGATTTTTCTTATGGCGACGGACATATCTCATGAGCCAGAGAACCACCAACATTGCATAAAAAATTTTCTCCTTCTGCCGGACAGTCCGGCGCTAACTGAATTAGCCCTGGTCTAATCTTGAAACACTTTGTCTGTCGTAAACAAGAATCTCACTAGTAGAAAAATTAAGATAAATATTCTAGACTCAGATCATTTTGAACTTCCAAATGATCTTCTTAACACCAAATCTTAAACCAACGTATCACATGAATTATTCACTATAAAATAGATATTTTTCAAAAAGATAGACAAGGTAGAGCATATTTTGGTATTTTTGAATCAATTTTGATAAACTACAAATTTCAAACGAAACTCAATGTAGATCTTAATTCCAAGGAAATTGTCGGTGAATAAACAAGCAGCCCATGAGCACATGCAAATTAGGCGAAGCCCATCAGGCAATACGGCCCATGTGGAGGTTCCCCACCAACCTGCTGGTGCTAGAAGCCCACCGTGCAATAAGCCCATCAGGCATGCAGAAGCAATCTCGAGTGAACACAAGTCTTGATTCCCAGACACGCAACAACACATGTTACTCCGTTCTGTCAGATCACCCACACCTGCTATGTAATAGCCCAGCTGTTATTTTCAGTTAAGTATGCATATCACACTACAAGGGGACTGCCCTATAGCAACATACTTATATGATGCTATATGTACGCATATGTGTTGCAGTCATCAACAACATCACATAACATAGGTATTGTTATAGGTGGTGTTGCTAGTTGTATGCCGCATCACAAAATTATATGGTGCAATATGTTTGTATATGTGTTGCTAGCTAGCAACATGAATTTAGCATCACATGTACGCATTAAATTCGTAGTATCTGACAGCATCACTTAAACGGTCTATTACAACATCATTAAATGCACGTGTATATAATTATATTATTTTTGTAGATAATATAGTTGTCACACATAATTTACTAAAACATGGACAATAATCAAAAAATGAGTTTTATTCGTTTAAGTATAATATAATGTAATGTACATCACTTCACATAGAAATGGAAAACAACTCCTTTGTCCATACATATAGAAGCCAAAGAGTAATTAATAATTGACTTAAAAATATGAAATACAAAAACGATGTCTACTTAATTCCTATTCTTCTTGTCAAAGCTTCCTGGCCATCCCTCGTCATGGATTGACTTAACACAATATGCTCTTTCACCTTGTTCTTCTTGAATATGATCATAATTGTGTTCGTTCTGTTTTATTGAGGTTATTTGAAACATTTTCATGAAGTTACATATAGGCACGAGGTAACCTGGTGGGAACATAAAACTTTAAACCTAAACAACTAGTGTACTAATGAGTCAAGCCACTAGAATAAGTGAGATATAGATCGGCCGAGCCTTGGCGAGCAGTTCCATAGCTCGCCGAGTACCTTTCTTAGCTAGCCAAGCATGTACGCACCCTACCGAGCACTACCGAGTGCTCCCTTGCACTTGGCGAGTTTCCCCAACCAGACCCGAGTGATGAGCCTTCGGGCGAGCAGGCGGGCGAGCTGGATAACAGGTCACTAGGGGAGCAGGACACGTGGCCGCACCGCGAGCAATCGGGCGGCCACTACCGATTGAACTTCACCATGCTTGGGGGAGGTTAACCAAGTAAGGAGAAGCCCGAGTAGAGTTAGGAGGGCTACCTCTCAGATTAGAAGCTACTGGAGTGACCCGAATCCAATTTAGTCCTATTATTCTTTTTATCCCGGACAAAGACGCGCGACTTCTCTCTCATTAGAAGAAGTGGGCGGTGGAGCAGATAACGACCCATGCGTTTCGGGCGGACTGCGCGCGGTAGGCAGATGGCGAAGGACAGCTGCGAGAGGAGCCAAGTGGCAAGAGAATTCGTCCAGCTGCAGCATCCTCATTTTTCTCACCCATTGTTTCACCCAAAGCCTCTCATTTACATGTGGGGCCGGGCTCCACTCGTCACCCACACATGGCAGTCCTATTTAAGGCTATAACCAGTTATCTTTCGCTAATCTACATATTCATTTCTACACCTTCTCCCTGCCACTCGAACTAAGAAGGACAACAGCAGTTCTTCCCATTCTCCACCCTCAAATCCACCTAAATATTTGGAGAGAGCTTGTGCATGTCGAGATCCAATCTCTCCATCACCTGAGCTCCCCACACTTTCAAGGGCATTCACATGCACAAAGGAGTTGGTGAGTTCCCTATCATTTTCATCACCTCCCATGTTCTAAACTTGCTGCAGCAAGAACTCATTAAGTTCTTCCTATTGCTGCCATTTCTTGTATTCCCAAGCCTGGGGAAGTGTATTGGGAGCCTCCTTAACATCTGAAGGAGTCAAGGAACATTAAGAGAAGCCGCAAGAAGGAAGGAGGAGGCAACAACAAGGGAAGGACTCGTACATCAGCAAACAAAGGAGGAGAAAGTCGCAGCCAAGCTTCTTTCTCTCCGATCTCCCTATCCATTGGACGACGGAACCTAAGCAAGGCATCCCCTGCTTGGTAAGAACCTTATAACACCCGTTCTCCACATTTTGCATCATCTAAGCCCTATTAATAAGTTCATCTTTGAGCTCAACCGAGCCAAAGTACATGCCACCCCTCAATTTTAACTTACCTTGAGGGTCGACGATCTCGTGCACTAGCCGTTGGATCGGTGCGCTAGTGCGGAAGATCACGTAGCCGATACAAGAATACATCGATTAATGAAATCCCTGAATATTACAATCATTGTTACGCCCATAGGCGAGTTTAGTAAGGCAGCCCATACACGTCTTAATATACAAAACAATGTTCAGAGTTGCAGTGATCACCAAAATATGTACCCAATAGAATTCCTATCGGCTAGTGTCCATGCCACGACTGGAGCGACCCCTAAGACTCTTCAGGTCCATCATAGTCCTGCGTGTCGTCTTCATGGTACTCATAAGGGTCATCCTCGATTCCCTCGACTAAAGAAAGTAAGAAAGCAAGGTCAGCGTCATCCGAACGCTGACTAGTTAACACTTTCCTTAATGCACTTAGTGTTTAGAAGGCTTTATTTGGAGGAGAGGTTTATTTTATTTGCGTAATGCCAAGTTAAGAGACTTTGAAATCATCCTATCTAGGATCTACAAGAATTGATCTTGTTTATATAAATCAGAGAATTTTCATCTTAATAATGCACCCAAAACCCAACTGATCCACCAACCATACCAACCAACCCACATTTGACCAACTCTCGACCAAATACACCAACTAGCTTAACCGATCATCCCGACTTTATTCTGGTTGCCCCAACCTTTCCTAGTTCCGCCATCAATACAGGATTTGGCAATCCAGTTATGGACCACACATGCCATGGCATGCCTGCCTCGGCCTAGGGGGTTGCCAGCCCTTACTAGCCGACCGTCACCCTGGGGATGTGTGGCCTCTATCACCCTCGGTGATGACCCATGCCGATCCCTACCGAGAATGGTCCCGGAGGGCCTTCGCAGAGCGCTCACTGCTGGCGATCCAAGATCCGTACTCCGCGCGATGGCCACGCGTTGTATTTGAACCATCCCTCAGATGGCAGCGATCTCCCCGCTATGCGTGTTACTCCGCGCTCCTCCTAGGTAGACCTGGCTAAACCCAGCACCAGGCACCCTGTGCCTCAATCATCCATCAGGATGTCGTCTAGGGGCAACCCACCAGTAAATCTCTACTTCCACGGTCATCGACCACACAACACTTGGACTATCCCAACCAGTCCGACCAAAACAGACCGACTTCCCACATGACCTTACCCTCAATCACAATCAGCCCAACATGCAACTATCAGCCCTAACTGTCATATGCCATATCATATTTGAATGAGCAGAATGAATGGCCGGTGAATATTGGTTCACCGTTCCGTGGCGGTTAGCCAGAAGATTTGTTTAAGCCTAAGCCGTTTTACCCATTAGGTAGGGTTAAAGTGATTACCAGACTAATCATAGGCTAACAAGAGTAATGACAATCAAGTCAGTCATTAAGGCTAAACTGTTCAAGATCAGGCATGTATAAGTATTACATGATTAACAATCAGGCAGTCTACTAAATATAGTTTAAGGAAAACTGGGTAATAAACATGATCTTAGCGATGTTAATCCGCACTAGGGAAAGTCGATGTCTCTCCCTAATACGGACCAATCTAAAGAGTAAGTGTTAACTCTTGCTGAGGTTGGTGTTCCTCCTCGGCCTCCCCCAAACCTTCCTTCGGGATCGCCTACGTCTAATCATACAATCAAACCAATAATTACTTACTAATGCAACAGAAATCATGATGCATGCACGAACTAGACTTAACCCTCGATGTTCATGCACAAGCTAGGTTAGCGAAGCTAATCCTCCTATGATATGCCATGCATGCTCTAATGCTTTAATAAGTAATGCTATTTTATATATTTAATATAGTTATCCCCAAAATATGAAATCGTACGTTTCGATCAATTTTAGAGCGATTTAGGGTTTGCGGAACGACATATGATGACGGTACATAATAGTACGAGACATGTACCAAGTAAGGTTTATCAGAGTTGACAGTACACTAGGTACTCCTAATAAATGAGATAACCTTAGGGTATATCTCTTGTTAATGTATTTTCTAACATTAGCTGCCTAATTAATTTAATAGGGAAAAGAGCTATTTAATTATTGGTTTTTAGAAATTAACTAACCCTATGAGTTCATTTAAACAATAAAGACAAATTTAAAATGCTCTAAATTTATTATGACATTTACCTATCCAAGGTATTTTCTTAATGAATTTTTAGGGTCACATTCATCTTTTATTTTAAACATAATTATCCTAGAATTTCTTTATCTATCTGTATATAGAAAAAGTCTACTATATCAATTAACAGTGCCAAATTCCCCTACTCAGTGGTCAATGTTATATCTTTATCAGATCAGAAATGGTCTCTAATATTTATCTGAATTTTTCTAGCCTCTAGCTATTTTTAATAAATTGCTAGCTATTTCTGAAATTATTTAATTGATTAAATCGGTGTGAAAAGGGTAAATCTCATGAGGCCGAGCCAGCGAACGGAGCGGCCAACGGCGGAATCAGCCTATGGCCCACAACGCACGCACGAGCTCGCACGAACGGGGTGAAACGCCGAAGGCGGTTTTCGGAAAGACGCCATGACGCGGAGAAGGCGCCCACGGTTCTGGACGTCTCCACTTAAGCAGATAGGTGGGTCCAGGGCCCACATGGTAGTGACTCCGGGTCATGTTTTTAACCGGCGCGTGCAGGATTCAACTGGTAGATGGGGCCCTCCTGTCAGCGACTATGCGTGTTCGGCTCGGCACGAATCTTGGCGCATGATGGATGGTGCTCCTTCATCGTCTTCCTCGTTGTGTCGACGTGGCTCGGCAGCGATGGAGAAAGGCTCGGCGGTGCTACGTCCCTCTTCCATCCATGTGCGTGCGTGCCCTAGCCTCCACGGCTTCGTACGACTCTAAGGATGCCCTTATCGAGGCCGGGGACGGCCGGACACGGCGGTGCAGCGGTGGCGGCGAAACCGAAGGCTCGCCGGCGGCGCAAGCGTGTGCTATGCATCTACAAGTTACTAGATTGGGCGGGGAGCAAGAGGGGGCCACGCGGATGCTCACAAAGCTCAGTGACAGTCGCGGAGGCGGACGGAGGCGGCTGGCGGCGAAGAGCTCGTCGGTGGCCAAAACGGATGCAACGTCGGCACGGGAGCTCCGGGTGCCTCGGCTGGAAGTCCAAAAGGGAAAAGCTTAGGGAAGAGCGGAGGATACTCGGAGCGAGAGGAATTGAACGGTGGCTCACGGATTCGCCGAAATTGCTTCGGCGGCGGCGAGGGTCAAATTTTTGGGGAAAGTGGAAACCGGCGCCGGCGGGGGAGCTCCTTGCTTTTATAGGCGCGGGCGAGCTTCGGACCCGAAGGCGCATGCGATGACGTGGGGAGGTGCACGACTCGGCGACGGGACGATGCGGCGCGCAGTAGAGCTGAATGGCGCGGCGCGGCGATGGGACGGTGCGGCGCAGCAGAGCCAACGTGGCTCGGCGCGACGCATGATGGTGCGCTGCGCGGACTAGAGCAGGCTTGGGCAGAGCGAAGCGGCGACAGCACGGTCCACCAGGCAGATAGTGAGAGAGAGAGAAAGAGAGAGGGAGAGAGAGCCTGGCTATGGGGCCATGTGTTAGCTCGATTCAAATTCAAACGCAATTTTGAAATTCACTCAAATTTTTAAATTGCCCCAAATTGGGATGTTAGAAATCCGTCCCCCTAAAAGCAAATCTTGATCTCGAGATTGCGTACCTAGTCGGTGAACAGATCGGGGTACTTTTGTCGGAGCAGTTCCTCGGATTCCCAGATGGACTGGCTGCCAATTTGATTGCTCCACTAGACCTTGCAAATCTTGATGACCTTGTTCCTCATATGTTTCTCCATAGTGTCCATGATTCGAACCGTTCGTACTTCGTAAGCAAGATTACGGTCTACGGTTCCATTTGGAAGATCAACCAACTCAATTTCTAGGACTCGAAGGCACTTCTTGAGCTAGGAAACATGGAAGACATTGTGGACGTCTCCCAGTTCTACCGGAGATCCAACTGGTAGGCCACTTGTTCTCTTCTAGCAGGGATCGAATACGGTCCTACATAGCGTGGTGCCACTTTTCCCTTCTGATGGAACCTCTGGTTTCCTTTCCATGGCTCTACCTTGAGGTAAAACGAGTCTCCTACTTGAAAAGACAGGTCTCATCGTGGGTTGTCCGCGTAGCTTGTCTGTCTTGATTGGGCGGCCAGTAACCTTTCCCTTATAATTCCGACCTTATCTTCAGCGTCATTCAGGGTTTTCGAGCCAAAAACATGATTTTCTCCCGTCTCAGACAAATGGAGAGGGGTTCTACACTTGCGTCCATATAAGGCCTTGAAACGTGACATTTTTAGACTGGTCTGGAAACTGTTGTTATAAGCAAATTCCACATAGGGCAGCCACCTTTCCTAGTCTGCGGAGAACTCCAGTGCACATGCTTCTATCGTATCTTCTAGAATATTGTTCACCCGTTCAGTTTGTCCATCGGTTTGGGGGTTAAAAGCAGTGCTAGAGGACAGGTTGGTCCCTAAAGCACAGTGTAATTTTTCCCAAAATTGAGAGGTGAACTGTGTCCCTCGGTCCGACACAATTCACTTGGGAACTCCGTGTAGGCTCACCATTCCAGCCATGTATAGTTCAGCCAATTTCTCCCCCCTTGTAGGTAGTCTTCACCGGTATGAAGTGTGCGACCTTGGTTAAACGATCCACGACCACCCAAATAGAATCGTATCCCACCTTGGTCTAGGGGAGTCCGAGTATGAAATCCATGGCGATTCCTTCCCACTGCCATTCCAGTACCTTAAGAGGTTGAAGTAGACCAACTGGCCACTGATGTTCAGCCTTGACTTGCTGGCATACGTGGCATTGCGCCACATATTCCGCTATATCCCTCTTCATCCTCGGCCACCAGAACCTCAGTTTGAGGTCTTGGTACATTTTGGTTCTTCCCGGTTGTAGGGTGTAGGGAGAGTTATGTGACTCGGACAAAATCAGATCTCTCAGAGCCAAGTCCTGTGGAACTAAAATCCGTTTTCCTAACCACAACACCCCTTGATCATCCTTGGAAACCTTGTAACCCTTATCCTTGGCGATGAGCCTCTCGATCCTTTGGGTGCCAGGATGATCCTTTTGTTTCTCCTTGATCTGATCGAGTAGATCCAGCTTAACTTCCAATGTGGCCAGGTACCCTTTGTTAACCACTTCGATCCTGAGGCAACTTAAATCCTCGATTATTTGCTCTGGAACCGAATCGATCTCCATGTGATTGCATTGGGATTTGCCGCTCCAAGCATTGGCTACGACATTGGCCTTTATGGGGTGGTACTGAATATTCAAGTCGTTATCGTTGATAAGCTCCAGCCGTCTCCTTTGCCTCATGTTGAGTGTGCTTTGGGTGAAGACATATTTAAGGCTTTTATGGTCGGTGAAAATATCACAGGGTCGACCTACTAAGTAGTGTCTCCAGATCTTTAGTGCATGCACAATAGTTGCCAGCTCCAGGTCATGGGTGGGGTAGTTGATCTCGTGTTTCCTCAGCTGACGTGATGTGTAAGCCACCACCCTTCCTTCTTGCATCAGGACACACCCAAGACCATATTTGGAGGCGTCGCAGTACACTTCGAACTTCTTACTAGTGTTCGGTGTCACTAGCACTGGAGCGGACGTGAGTCGCTGCTTGAGCTCCTGTAAACTCTTTTCACAGGCATCCGTCCATTCAAACTTCTGATCCTTCTTCAGGAGTTAGCCCATCGGTTGGGCCGTTTTCGAGAAATTTCGATGAAACGCCGATAGTATCTAGCCATTCCAAGGAAACTGCTTACTTCGGTAACGGTCGTAGGGGCTGTCCACTCCATCATTGTAGCCACCTTAGCCAGGTCTACCTTGATTCCATCGGCGGATATGATGTGCCCTAAGAAACTGACGTCATCGATCCAAAACTCACACTTGCTGAACTTTGCGTAGAGTTGGTATTCTCTGAGCTTCTCCAGGACCAGGCTTAGGAGCTTCTTGTGTTCCCCATCATCCTTAGAGTATATAAGGATGTCATCGATGAAGACCACCACAAAGAGGTACAAGAATTCCATCAAAATCTTGTTCATCATATTCATGAAATGTGCCGGGTCGTTGGTCAAACCAAAAGACATCACTAGGTACTCGTATAGTCCGTATCTGGTGGTGAAGGCTGTCTCGGACTTGGTGATATCCCGACTGAAGGTCGATCTTCGAGAATCGTATGGCACCTCTTAGTTGATCAAACAGATCATCGATTTATGGAAGAGGATACTTATTCTTAATGGTAACGGCATTCAATGCTCGGCAATCTACTACCATCCTCTGGGTCTTATCCTTTTTATCCACGAACGTGGCTGGGGAACACCATGGTGAGGAACTGGGGCGAATCAATCCTTGACTCTGCATCTCGTCCAGTTGTTTCTTCAGTTCGGCCAGCTTCACCAGGTTTATCTTATAGTAGGGCTTATAAATTGGGGCGGTTCCAGGGATAAGGTCAATGGGAAACTCCATGCCACGATCTGGCGGTAGACCTGGTAGTTCTTCGGGGAAGACGTCAAGGTACTCCTTTACCACGGTCACCAAGGTAGGATCGTCCTTCTTAAGGAACCAAATAGCTCTACCCCATCTAAAAGGGGTGTCTACCTTCCAAATGTTCTTGTAACACCCACAGCGAAGCAGCTTGATCTCTCTTCTGGCACAGTCTATCACTCGTTGATAGCGTTGAAGCCAGTCCATCCCGATGATCACATCAATCCCTCGGCAGGGTATGACCATAAGGTCAAAGTGAAAACCATGATTCTCTTGCCTAATCTCTACATAAGGACATGCCCTGGTGACGGTCAGCATACCTCCCGGAGAGTTTACTACTAGAGTCTTATTTAGCGGGAAGGTCTGTAGCCCATACTTATCCACATAATGTTGTGTAATGAATGAATGTGATGCTCCAGAATCGAAAAGTAGTAGCACTGGGTTGTTGAGTAACGCAAACGTACTCATCAGTACGCCTAGTGCTTCCTCGACTTCCTCGACGATGATGTGGTTGAGTCTTTTGCGGCTAGCATTTATGACTGCCCAGCGATGGAACCTTATCCAATTGCTCTTCTTGGCGGTGTTGGTCCTCTGGCCAGGGTGTTCACCGTGTTGAAAGACGCCGAAGCCCTTCTCTTCTCAGGGCAGGCTGCAGTAAAGTGCCTCGGCTTGTGACACAGGAAGCAGGCTCCAGCAGCTCGATCGATAGTAGCACCTTGGTTGTAACCTTGGGAATGAGCAGATGGCCTCCCAATGGTTTGGTAGCCTCGGGGCGAGAGGAATTGGACGGTGGCTCATGTATTTGCTGGAATTGCTTCGGTGTCGGCGAGGGTCTAATTTTGGGGGAAACTGGAAACCGGCGCTGGCCGGGGAGCTCGTTTCTTTTATAGGCGCGGGGCGAGCTTCGGACCCGAAGGCACATGCGATGATGCGGGGAGGCGCGCGGCGCGGCATCGGGACGATTTGGTGAGCGGCAGAGCGGAGTGGCGCAGCGATGGGACGGTGCGGCGTGGCAGAGCCAACGCGGTTTGTCGCGGCGCGGCGCATGATGGCGCGAGCGGCGTGCGGCGCGGACCAGAGCAGGCTCTGGCAGAGCGAAGCGGAGAAGGCGTGGTGCACCAGGCAGAGAGCGAGAGAGAGAAAGAGAGAGGGAGAGAGAGCCTGGCTGGGGCCCATGTGTCAGCTCGATTCAAATTCAAACGCAATTTTGAAATTCACTCAAATTTTTGATTTGCCCCAAATTGGGATGTTACAGTACAGCAGTCCCAACTCATTTAGTTTTAGCCGTCCCCAGAAATAGTCACTCAGTAAATAATTTTTATAGAATCGACCATAGTTCGGATGAAGAAGTTGTCTACATAAAAATTGTGCACCAGTAAATTCTCTACAACTTCCATGTTAACCCCGAGCTTATCTGAGTGGTTATTCTATCCCAAAAGATGTTCGTACCGAGCAGCAAACAAGCTGACTGGTTTATCCCGAGTGATCCTTAGCACCCCAAATTCACATGACCATATCTCCCTCATCCAAACTCGGATTTGGGTGATCCTTTTTTGTAAACCTGAATTAGCACAGGAGCTTTCGGAATATTATGTTGTTCCATGTTTATCTGTGTTTGGCATTTCATTTGGATTTTCTTTGATGTGCTTGTTACTGAAACGGTAGGAAACGACATTCCGGAGAAGCCCGGACTTGAGCAAGGTGTCCTCCCTCTCGACGACTAGCACCAAGGCACTTATTACTCCCCTCATTTGACTCCATCATATTGAACTCTATTTACTTGCATTACTTTGATTATGTTCTATCAACGTTTGCTATACGTACGACCACACGTGGGAAATGAGATCACTTGGCTAACTTCCTGCGCTTGCATGACCATGGGTACCATACAGTGCAAGTTTATGTTTTCTTTGGGGTGGGGTTGTAGGGTGGAACATCCGTGGTGCGTCCCTATGCTTGGTAGGTTCGGGCCTTGGACAAATCCACTGCAAATGATTAACCCCGTCGCCTGGCGATCACGGATCGGGGCGGTCGGCCAGTTAATTTGGGTGATCCCATGAGCATGCATGTACATCGAGAGGCCTCGGCATGGCTTCCTGTGTCGTGTGGGTAAAGTCATACACCTCTGCAGAGTTATGAACTGTTCGAACAGTCGCGTCCAGGGTTAAGGACGAATCTTGAGTTGGTTAAGCTACCATTTTGTTAGCATCTGTGCGTGGGTTGAGTTGGATGGGCATAGTATTGGATGGGTGTGGCACTGGATGTTTGGTGATTCCGAGCAAAGGGTTGCTCGTGATGGCTTTACCGAGTGGTTTGATCTTGAGGAAATGGATGATAATGCACTTGATAATATACCTTACTGTTTGTCAATAGGTTTTTAACATGTTTTGTTCAAATGCCATTTATAACTTACATTTGTTAAGTCTTGTAAATGCTCTTTATGCTGAAAGTTGTCTTGCTATCCATTCTCTTGATGTATAGTATGCATGGGTGAGGCTATAAGTACCTCTTATTGTTGAGTACCATCTGTACTCAATCAAGTGCCATTGTTTCAGGTGATAGTGATCTCCCACATCAGTACTACTTTCAAGCCAGGGATGACGACGCTAGTAGGCCCGGTGCCGAGTTCTAATTTCCAGTCGGTTGCCCTTTGGTTGGGCGGCATACCACGCTGAACCTTTTGCTTATAGATGATGATATGTCATTACTTTTTGTGAAACAAACTATTTATTCCGCTGCATACAACTCTGAACTATGTTAAACCTACTTGTGTGGACAACAGTTCATACCCTTTTGTAAAATGAAGTTATGACCACTTGTCTATGTGTCGTGGTATCGATCTAAATGAGGATATGTGCGTGACGGTAGCTGATCTTGGGAGCCGTCACCGAGCACATATCCGGTACCCGAGTTTGCACTCGTTTTAACAGTGTCTGCTTATGCTGTGCGGTCGGATTGAGTACTAACGTACTCGGCTCACCTTGGGTTGGCCTGCATGTTAGTATTTAATCAGTGCATGCCACGATCAAGTTATATCTCTAATAAGCCGAGTGAAAACTAAGGGGGTAGTGACAGGGTTGGTATCAGAGCATAGGATGATTGCAGGTTAGAACTTAGCATGGCCGCTAGCTAGAAAGAAGATGTTTTGAGTCCAAACTATTTTAATTATCAAATGAATTTGGAAAGTTGACTTGCTGTTTTTTCTTCTCATCTATCTTAATCTTATTCCTATCTCTATATTCATTTGATTTGCACACTTGGATTTCTCTAATACCCCTCCCTTTTCAACATTTTAGATCACTTGTGGGCATCTCGTTTGGGCTATCCGATGGAGTATAATGTTATCCAACCCTTCTTCGAGAAATTCTTTGGAGGGCCAACTACAGCTATGTTCCAGAGTATGCCATCTACGCCAGCCATCAAGGACCAGGCATGGAAGACTACGTTGCCATGGTGGATATCATTGCAAGAAATGTGCCGAGTAGTGCGTCCTATATATTCCAGGATAGAGGTACCACCATTCCCATGGCTGTTCAAGAGGTGCACGTGTTGCCATGTGCTATCCTTGTGGTGAGCATCGAGAGCTTGTCCGATCGCCATATACTTTCTTTACATAGCTAGACACTCACACCAACATCAACTATGATGTAGAACCATGGTCAGAAGGTACATCCACTATCCACTCTCTGACTGGTTTGGTTCGTACCCTGGATCATGCTCATGCTTGTCTTCTACATGAGCTTTGGACCACTTGGGCACCGCCTTGTTTAGATGGGACTTGCACCCCGAGAGGTATTGGGTTCCTCTGATTCTTCTCTTCGTGGACCTGCTCCACCTCAGTTCCAGTTTCCAGATGTGGATGTCATTCGGCGTCCGGCACAGGGTGACTATGAAGGCCTACCTATCCTCCTAGGTCCTCCCCATCGCCTCACTAACACACATGACCCTAATGACACCGGTTCCCCATACCATCATCTTTTAGATGAGTTTCCGGAGGACTTTGATAGAACTCATGGGTATGTTCCAGCCGACTGGTGATGACCTAGGTCATTGCCTTGGGGGGTAGTCTACCAGTATGTAATAGGTTAATGCTAAAACCTATGTATCTTAATGTTGTGCCTGTTTTGTTGTTTCAAAACTCTTAATGCCAGCGTGCAGGCCTTGTACTTGCGTACCGTAATAAGGAACTACTCTTCACTTTTCAAGGAATGTCGTGTGGTTCAACTGGGTTTTACCTCCATATTTGTTAGGACTTTTGTGATGTTTTTGTATGACGCATACATATAGAATTAAGGATCTATGCTTAGTAGATTCCTATTTATTTATTTCTATCCCATCGGCTGCAATCATCCTAGTTGTTGAATGTTGTTGTTCTAGCAACAGGATGTCTGGAGCCCAAACCCGATCCCGCACACAGCAAGGAGGTTCTTCGACCTCTCAGAACCCTCCACCTGCTGCCCCTGCTACTGGGAACCCCGCTCAACCTCCACCTCAACCCCATCTGGAGGGAGATCTACCCCCACCGCCAACTATGGCACATGTTCTTGCTCTTATTGAGCAAAACTGCTAGGCTCAAACTGTTCTGCTAAGCAGATTGTTCGAAACACTGCCCAGGGCCGTGCTCAAGCTGGGGGAGCAATCGCCCAACTTGCCTTTGGAGGACTTGTAGATTTTCTTCGCATCAATCCCTCGGTCTTCATCCACTTGGATGATTCACTCGAAGCGAATCATTGGCTCCGCACCATCGAGCACAAGCTCGCCCTTGCTTGTGTTCCCGACACGAGAAGATTTCCCTTACCTCCCACCAACTAGAGGGAGCAGCTTCTGCATGGTACCACAATTTCTTAGCCATGCAGCAAGAAGACCATGTCCTCACTTTGAATGAGTTTAGCATTGCCTTCCGAGCAGCTCATGTCCCGATCAGTATCAAGGAAATCAAGAGAAGGGAGTTTCTACCTTTGCAGTAAGACCGCAAGACCGTCGTGCAGTACCTTCACGAGTTCAGCTACTTGGATCGATATTCTCCCAATGATGTTTCCACTGATGATCGTAAGAAGGATCGTTTCATGAGTGGCCTCTCTGATGAGCTGCAACTGGAGTTGGCTGCGAATGACTTCGTTGACTTCCAACACTTGGTGAACAAGGCCATTTTGGTAGAAGAAAAGTGGAAGAAGCTAGAAGAGTCGCGGAAGCGCAAGTGGGTTACCCAGATTTCAGCAAATAACCCACAAGTACAGCGCGCTTGGCAGCCCCGTCCACCCCAATTCCAAGCTCCAATGCAACCTATACTGCTAGCTTATGCACCGCGTTCACGCTTACCAGGACCTCCTCCTCTGACTGCAGCAACCCAGCAAGGAGGCAATACTCGATTTCATCCGAACATCATCTGCTACCAATGTGGTCAGACCGGGCATTTCGCCAATCAGTGCCTAAGGAGAGGGCAGAATGTTATGCCCACAAGACAGCCCGTAGCACTTAGACGTGCAGCACCACCTCGGGCCAACACTCAGAGACCTCCCCAAGCACCGCAGTAAGGTCGCATCAACCATGTTGTTGACACAAAAAGTGAGCTTTTTCGCGAACACACGTGCGGAAGCGTCAAGTTTGTACTTGCGTCGCAACCAAGAACCAAGCGTACCAGTCAATTTGACCTGTAGATTGACAAGGTATAAACTGTCAGCGACTTAGCCCTAATCGGTTTTTAAAATAGCCAGGTCAGGTTATTTTGAATCGGCTTTAGATAACCCGATTTCAGGATCTATCGGCTTAATACCAGATAGAGCAATTGCATGTAAATAAGCATTTAAACATAAATCTTTCACTTCTTTTTGGTATTTTTTGTATAATATTAGCAATAAACCTTCGTATCAGTGTATTAGATTAAATCAAGGAATAGATTGAATAGATTGGTCAGGCCAAGACAGTATTCAAATCTGAATCTAGATGTAAACCAATAAACTGACTTAGAGATTTAAGACTAATGTAGGTAAATACAATACTAATCGGCAAACATCTACACATGCAAAATCCTAAACAAGGAATACGCAAGATCGATTAAACGAGGCAGTCGCATATATCGGATTTAGAAAAGGCACATAAGATTCTTGATAATCGGCATTGCAAGATAAACACACATTACAGATCGATTGGATCGAGACATTGCAATATGCAAGAACATATTAATAATCGGTAAAACCCAAGACAGTTTAACATGCTTTGTATACACGAGATCAAGATGATACAGCCATGCATACGGGTTACAAGAAGATAATCGATTATCCCATCGAGATAGCTCTACCTGCGAGTTGAAACCTTTTGATGAGGTCGATCGGATTCGAAAAGTAGGGTTGTGTTTTGAGTATGATGTGTATCTTTTCCCGAGACCTAAGGTCCTATTTATACTATTACAAATTCGATACCGATACGACCTATTTAACCGCGTCGCGCTTCTGATCAGATCGTATTTCTTCCGGAGTCTCATAACTATCGGTATTCTTCAATATGCTTTTCTTCTTTGCCGATGAAGCCTATTTTTTGATTCGGCCCAATAACTATGATATATTTAACCTTTTCACAATATCCGATTTTCTGGCAAATTTGGGTGTCAACATATGCCCCTAAGTTTGGCAATGGGTTCTCTCATTAGCCGAACTTTCAATAAAAAATCAGATTTTTACCTAATTGTTTTGAAACATTTCACAGTTTACCCCAGTAATCTTCGCTTTTGACCCATTTCGAAAACATGTGTCAGCCCACCAAGCTATATGGGCCGAAACAGTAACACCGAAACCCGCGGTAAAAACCCTAATTTTACCACTGCTATAAATAGGCCTCCATTCGCTATCACTTTCACGCTCTCCTCTGCGCACACGTCTCTTGGATCGGATTTTCCAGAGCCTTCAGGACTTCCAGCGCACAGCCACTTCTCGTCCAACTTCCAATCGGCAATATGTCTCAGGTACTATGCCGATGCTCAGACACTGAAGCTCTGTATTCTTTGGGAATGAGACCCATCTGATTTCATAGATCACTCAGTAGCCAGACTTCCTTTGTTTGCCGATAAACTTAGTATAAATAGCTGGAAATCGCCATTTAGATCCTGGCCTAGCCCGATCAAGGGATACAAGGACTGGCTCATTCGGGTTTTTGACCAGAAAAAAGATCAATGGGATGAGCTAGGAATTACCGATGCTATCCTTCTCTCCTTACATCCTCCGCCAGCAGACGAACCCTTCATGGCAGCATCGGCTTATTTCTGGTGCGACACAGCCAACGCTTTCCTCTTCCCGACAGGACCTATTAGCCCTACACTATTGGATGTAGCGATGCTAACTGGTCTCAATCCCGATGGCGAAATGCTATCGGCTTTTGATCTATCAGCAGCGCTGATGTTAGTCCCTGAGAAAAACTTTGGATGGCAATGCTATATCACCACTCATCAGTAGACGGTCGACGTAGAAGATGAAGAACATTTCGCTATTTTGAATATGTGGCTCGACAGATTCTTCTTCTGCGGCCAATCTCTTAGCCATAGCAAGGTGTACCAGTGAGTAGCTAAAGCACTGGCAACAGGCCAGAAACTGGCAATCGGAAAATACCTGTTAGGAGCAACTTATCGGATGATGCACGAGATCAGGGAAGGTCTCCGCTCCAAGAAAGCCGATTTCTCCGTAGGAAACCTAGGTGGTCCGTTCTGGTTCCACTGTCTTTTCTTGAAGCTTCAAATATACAACTCCATCGGAGAACTGGACTTCAACCTGGAATTTCCGAATGAGAAGGAATCCGATAGCAACGAGCGCCCATGCAGATCATATGGAGAGATGATATCGGTCAACTGCAACAGAAGGTGCTTGAACCAGGAAGATTTCTCTCATTCTCTGGTGGCATTCTACACCATGTCCGAATCGGAATATGATTTAGAACAATTCAACCCATACACTGATTTGGACAGATATCCAATTCCTTCATTTTTCCGATTGGCCAACACTTTAAAGGGAGAAGCCCTGCCAGCATATAAGGAATTTATATCTCCAGGCATTTTCTTCGCCATTTTGAGTACAAGAACCCACATCCAAAAGCCTTCATATGAATTCTATCATCCTGCCATGGTGGCTCGGCAATTCAACCTTGGGCAGGACATTCCCGATCTTTTTATATACTGCTAGCTAAATGCCAGAGAAGACCTAAACCCTCAATCGGCATACGGAATTCTATCTGCTGCGCACATTGATTTCGAAATGCCGACAGAGTTTATAATGTGGTCTGACACTTCTCCAAACTTCGACATCTCGTGGGAGACCATTGCCAAGAACATTTTTGCCACAGAAGGCATAGTTACAGCCTTAATCGAACAATTCACTGGCAAGAAGCAGATTTGCAAACCCAACTGGCCGAAAATTGCTGGTATGGCAGAGCTCCAATCGGAATCGGAAGAAAGCAGTGATGAAAGCTCCGATTCTGATTCCGATGATGACGACGACAAAGAAGAAAATTCTTCTGAGTCAGGACCCTCCTCATCGGACTCAGATGAAAGAACAGAGTCTCAAAATCACGCATCGTCTTCTAACAGCGAGGTTACTAACTTGTGTGTGTTCACTAACTTATACTGCTCTTGTTTTCCGAAGCGCCCAAGGGCCAAGCTCGTTGGGGAAGAAGCTGGTCGCCTTCACTCGACGGCGAAGTCTGCATCGGCTTTTACCCAGGGGTCTTCACAGCAACCCAAGAAGAGTGGTAAAATCAACTCATGACCAACATCTCTATAAAAATCCGATTTCATGATCGCTCTTGATCAACAGGAAGACCCGAAGGCGAAACCGGCTCGAGGAAGAAATTAGCTGATAAGAAGCCAAGACCTCAAAAGGTGACACCTGATAGCACCAAATCTGTATGTGACACAATAAGCACTTGATTTTTCCCCAAACTTTCATAACTTCTTTCGGCTTTTTGCTTATCGGAATTTTGATTTCAGGACACTTCTCCTATCCAGAAGAAGAAGGATGCCACGCTTGCTCCTCCACCGGCATCACAAACACCACCGGCCTTTAACCCCAAGACATAATCGGAATTCCCTCATTTTAATTCATCAAATCCTTAAATTCTGATCCTTTGTAACTTTAAAAATTTTCTTTTCGATATATATTTCAACCTCGAAGCCCAGCTCGGGTAACAGTATTGTCCACGCAGGTCATCACCTACGATGGGAAGAAAACCTATGAGCTGAACTTCGACCCATCCAGCATGGATTGGCTTGACGATGATCTGGACTTTCTTACTCCATCGCCTCGAGTCGTCGTCATTGAGCCACTTGCCATAGAACCAATCAAAAGGAATCGGTTTTCTCCGGACACCCTTGCCAAGCTAAAGTAGATGTGGGAGCTGACCAGCAACGAATCGGTTCTCCTGGCCAACCCTTCTTCAATCCGGGAGATAGCCGATTCCATCAAAGAGGTTCTCCCAGAATAGGTGGTTTCGGCCATCCAGAAGTTGCTGCCCCTTGGAGAAAAGAAAGCCGATTTCGATGCCGCATTGGATCGGCTCCATCAGAGGGAAGCTCTTAAAGATGCCGAGGCAAAATTGAAGGGGCTCATTCAAGATGCTAACGCCAAAAACGATAAGCTCCTCCAGCTGAAGCAAGAGGCCGAATCGGCAAAAACTGCTGCCTCCAAAGCAGTTTCAAGGGTCAAGTCCTTGGAACAGGAATTGGAGAAGGCAAGAAAAGCTGAAGCAACCGCTCGCTCAAGCTTCAAGGAGTCTAAATCAGCAGCTAAAGAGCAGTACAGCATCGTGAAGGCGTGTGGCTTGGCAGTGCTGGATGCTAAAAAGAAAATTCCGATCATATCCCGATCAGTTGAGGAAGATACCAAGACTGTTAACTAGATCCGCGATACAATAACAGTGCCGCTGCAGCCATTTTTGAATGTAGTGAATGACTGGCCTGCGAGCCAAAATTAAACATTCATGTGTGTTGATCGGTATTTACCGATCGTAAAACAATGTTTCACCCTGCCCCTTGGGGCAAAAACAGTTAAGGCCTTCGTGCCTTTGTAATAGCATTCTCCTTATGCAGTCTCTGTTTTTCCAATGTTTGTCTATAGACGATTCATCAGAATCGGCTTTTCCTCAACAGCAACGTGTTGAGCGAAACACTAATATGGACTCGTCAAGTATTCATCGATTTTTAAGCTATAGGCGATTCGTGTTGAATCGGCTTTTTCTCAACAAGACCGTGTTGAGTGAGATACCAACCTTGATTCGACCAAGTGCTCGTTGGCTTTTAAACCATAGGCAATTCACCGAAAAATCGGTTTTTATAGACCTCTCCAATCAGGCTCCGACCCAAACACATGGATAATATTTCTTCAAATACTTAGCATTAATCGCTTTACCGAAAACTTGCCCTTCAAGCGTTTCCAAAATGTCCGCGTTTCCAGGAACAATCCGATTGATCCTAAACGGTCCTTCCCAATTTGGAGACCATTTCCCGTACTTAGGATCTCTGGAACCAATCGGTAAAAACGTCTTCCATACAAGACCTCCTACTTCAAAAGTTTTCGGTACAACCTTCTTGTTATAATGCCTAACAACTCTTTGCTTATCATGCTCAATATGCTCCAAAGATTTTAACCGAACAACCACCATATCATCTAGCTTATCCACCATCAGATTTTTATAGTCATCGGATTTCACATTATTTTGTTCTTCAACCCTTGTAGATCCGATGATAGCTTCAACCGGTAGAACAGCTTCTTGACCGTATACCAACTCAAATGGTAACACTTTCGTAGCCCCATGCTTAGCAATCCGATATGCCCATAGCGCATCCACCAAAGTATTATGCCAACCCCGCGGCCTTTCATCGATTTTTCGCTTAATCAGCTTTATAGCGCTCTTATTTGAAGATTCTGCTTGGCCGTTGGCTTGAGCATAATACAGCGAAGAGTTGATTGTTGTGATTCCCAAGCTTTTAGCATAATCCTAAAATGCTTCTGACATAAATACCGATCCCTGGTCCGTAGTGATCGTCTGAGGAATCCCAAATCGGTAAATTATGTGTTCTCTAACAAAATCAATCGCCTCAGTAGCAGTCACTTTCTTCAATGGTACAGCTTCAACCCATTTAGTGAAATAATCCGTTGCTACCAAAATATATCGATGCCCCTTGGACGAGGAAGGAAATATTTCTCCGATCATATCAATCCCCATCCTCTAAAAGGCCACGGCTTCACGATTGGATGTAAAATAGATGCAGGCACATGCTAGATATTCTCAAATTTCTGACAATCTTTGCAACCTTTATAATATTTAAAACAATATTCTACCATAGTTGGCCAGAAGTATCCCACGCGCTTGAACATCCAACTCATTTTGTATGCTGATTGATGCGTTCCACAAAGTCCTTCATGAATTTCTCCTATTGCAACTTTAGCCTCTTCTTCATTTAGGCACTTAAGCAATAACCCATCAAAACTCCGATAGTATAATTTGTCACCAATTAATACATACTTTTGAGCTCTCCTTTTAAGCTTCCTATTAGTTTTCCCCCGAGGATTTTTAAGATAACCTATAATTTCTTCCTGCCATCCTATCGGAACTGGATCTGCAATCGGAATAATTTCCAACTCCATGATCGGTAATTTATACCCTGACGCTTCTTGGGCTAAATCATTGGCCTCACAATTCTGTTCCCTAGGAATATGACGAATCGTGAAGATACTGAAATACTTAGCCAAATCAGAAGCCTTTTTCAGATATTCCCGAAGTAGTTCACTATGACACTCATATTTACCGATCATCTGGAAAACCACCAACTGTGAATCTCCATAAACTTCCATGGCAATAGCCCCGGCTTGAATCAACCACTCCAATCCTTGAATCAAAGCTTCGTACTCCACTTGATTGTTGATCAACCCAAAATCCACTGTAACGCTGAATCGGTAAGGAACACCACCTGGAGAAACTATGAAAATACTGATTCCACATCCCTTCTCACAAACCGATACATCAAAGAACATCACCCAAGGTAAAAGAATCGAAAGATTAACGTCTTGGTGGTGCGTGATGAAATCGGGTAATACTTGGCCTTTGACAGCTTTCGGAGATTCGTACGTAAAATCAAACTCAATCACTGTTGAGTGCGTGATGAAGTTTGATTCATGTACTTGACCACATCGGTTTGGCAAACTACTTTGCATTCAGCACTCAACAGATAATGTCTCAGCTTGGTGCAAGCAAAATATAAACAAAGGCAATATCTCTCTACCACCGTGTATCGGGTTTCTGGATCCAACAACTTTCTACTCAAATAGAAAATCGCATGCTCCTTTCCATCAATCTCTTGGACAAGAACTGCCCCTACTGTTTCATCCGATAGCGATAGATACAATTTAAACGGCAAATCTTCTTTCAGGGAGGCCAGGACAGGTGGGTTGATCAGATATTCGTTAATATTATCAAACGCCTTCTGCTGCTCTAGCCCCCAAACAAACTTATCGGAAGTTTTCAACTTAAGTAATGGAGAAAAGGGGATGATTATTTTCGATAAATTTGAAATAAATCTCCTCAAGTAATTAATCTTACCGATGAGCTCCTGTAAACGAACCTTCGAATCTGGAGGTTTAGTATTCAAAATCGCCTTTACTCTATCGGGATGGACTTCGATTCCTCTCTGATGCACCAAAAATCCCAAGAATTTGCCAGCCGATACTCCAAAAGCGCACTTCTTTGGATTCATCCTCATGCCATATTTTCGAAACCGATCCAAAACGGTCACAATATCAGCTAAGTGTTGTTCTTCTTCTTGAGATTTAATCACCATGTCATCAATGTAAATCTCAACCAATTTATCGATTAAATCATGGCAAATCAGATTCATCCCTCTTTGATATGTAGCCCCAGCACTGATCAGCCCAAAAGTCGTCACAACCCACTCGAACAAGCCGATAGCACCAGGACATCTAAATGCAGTCTTATTCACATCTTCTTCCGCCATAAAGATTTGATTATAACCAGCATTGCCGTCCAGGAAACTAATAATTCGATTGCCTGAAGCAACGTCAATTAACCGATCGGCAATCGACATCGGATATTCATCCTTGTACGTTGCTTTGTTTAAATCCCGAAAATCAATGCATACCCGAATCTTATCAGAATCCTTCTTCCCCACTGGTATGATATTAGAGATCTAATCGGCATATTTGCATGGCCGAATAAACTTTGCATCTAATAACCTTTGAATTTCAGCCTTCACTTGGTCATAAATCTTCCAACTAATTCTCCTCGGCGATTGGCCGAAATCTAGGCTTCATTTTAATCTTATGTTCAACTATAGATCGGCTTAGACTAGGCATCTCATGATATTCTCAAGCGAAGCAATCAACCCTATTCTTAAATATCTGGATAAGCCGTGTCCTTATACTCCTGCGACAACTGTTTACTGATGTAAGTGGGCCTCTCCTTACCATCCATTCCAATATCGACTTTTTCAAGTTCATCAGCCGATATGAATCCTTGGACCATCTTATACTCCATTTCTTATAGAGCCTCGGTTCCCATAAAAAACCCTTGTGTCCTTGATTTACCGATTGTGCCCCCAGTGTTGTTGGCTTGAAGCCTAATTTACTGACGCTGAGGAAATCACATTCCTCCAAAGGTTTTCCGGATAATGCCTCCAGATTGTCATGGATCTCCGCACAATCGATTTCTGCAGTTAGAGACTCTCCTCTGACCACTTCTATCTGTTCGCCAATCCATTGAATCAAAATCTGATGTAATGTCGATGGAATGCAGCAATTGGCGTGTATCCAATCTCTTCCCAAGAACACATTATAACTTCCCTTTCCTTCAATTACGAAGAAAGCTGTTGGGATTGTCTTGGTCCCTACAGTGAGCTCCACGACTAGAACCCCTTTAGCTTCAGTCGGATTTCCATTGAAATCACTTAACACCTTATTGGTCTTAACCAAATCTTCTGTAGACTTTCCAATTTTCCGACACACAGAATATGACATTAGATTCACAATGGCTCCACTATCCACCATCATTCTGGAAATAGGCTTTCCATTCATATAACCCATAATAAACAATGGCGTCAAGTGTAATCGGGAGTTTTCTGGTTTCTTAAATATAGCATCTTCAGCTCCAACTACAAGCTCTGCAGCAACCCCTTCATAATCACACATGAATTCCCAAGGTAATACGCAAACTGTCGACGGTTGAGATATCGATGCCAAGTCGATTAAAGGTTCTTCAAAGATGAGATAGAAGACACGCCGAACAACACGAACAGCAACCAGCGACGAACAGGGAGACAGGGGTTTTTATCCTGGTTCAGGCCTCTCGGGAGAGATAATAGCCCTACATCCAGCCTTTCTTATATATGAAAGAAGATTACAAGAGATGGCTCGACGAGACGAACAAGTCTCAGCGAGATTATGGTGTACAGGAAGCAATATGCTATGATGCAAAGATTAGGTGTGCTATCAGATGATGGCTTGACCCCTAAACACGCCGTAGGGGCTTTGTTTATATAGTGTAGAGCAAACCGACCTATCAAGGGATAATCGGGCCGGGCTGACTACGAGATCGTAACGAACTCATGCATGCCAAATATATCCCGAGGTTGATAAGGTGAACTCCTAGTCTTGGGGATCACGACTCCTAGTCCAATCCAGGAAACCAACGTCCGGGTCTTCACGTAGTCGTGCAGAACTCTTGTTCGAGACGGACTCAAACACGATTCCTTGGCCGTTACGCACCATGCCAGCCAGGAAGCTGTTCGGCAGGATGCATATGGGCCAGATAGAACCTTCCAGGGAGCTGGGCCCTGGTAGGCTGTTCGATTGGGCCGTCAGGGAGTGGGCCATGGCAATGGGCCGTAATTTTATCCCCGACAGCTAGCCCCCGAGACTCAAGTGGAAGGACTCACTAGAGTGGGGTCTTCCTCTTGAGACTCCAAGTCACGAAGAGGGAAATTTTGCTGCTACAAAGACGTGTAACAAACGACCGAACAGGTTATGGTTCAACCGAGCAAGACCTGCTCGGGACCGAACAAACCTGATCAGTGCCGAGCAATTCTGTTGCGCCGAACAGGGAATCACATCCGTCCGAGCAGAGCACTCAGCCTTCGATGCAGAAATCGGAAATCCAGTCCCCAAGCGCAGAGCTCGTCGCGGGGACCAAACACGCGCTCCGGGCGAAGAGCTGCCCGGTGCGAGGCGAATCATCTCCTTGAGGCTGAACGTCATCAAGGAGGGATTGGATTCCTGGCAGTAAAGAGTGTACCACCGCATCCGGTAAGATCAGATCTTCCGGGAAAATGAGCAAGTCGCGAGATGGACTTGTGTTGCTGCATCCAGGCATGAAGATACCTAGGAAAGCATAAACGAAAATACGAAAATCACCTCTCAGGCTAGAACCTGCCCGAGGAAATAGAGATCGCGCTCTCGAGCAAATGTCGTGCTCAGGAGCGAAAGTGATGTGCCTCCAGACGTAGATCGTGTGCGAGGAGCAGACAATGCATACGAGGAGGAAGGTGACCCAGTCCCAGAGCACAGAGCTCGTCAAAGGAACCAGGTAAAGAGATCCAGTCCCCGAGCACGGAGCTCGTTAAAGGAACCAGAAAGTGCGACCAGGTGAAGACGTACCCGGTAAAAGACCATCCAGTCCCCGAGCGCGGAGCTCGTCGAGGGACCAGACGCGCGCTCCGGGCGAAGAGCTACCCGGTGCGAGGCGAATCATCTCCTTGAGGCTGAACGTCATCAAGGAGAGATCGGATTCCTG
>SPJY01019435.1:304774-516432 GCA_005191435.1 Raddia distichophylla
AGCGCCTATAAAAGGAGGATTCCTGGACATTGGGGGGGACGGCCAACTCAGCACTCAAGATCCCTGACCCGAGTTCGCCTGGTCCAAGCACAAGCAACACCGACATCCGAAGCTTCCTTAGCGAGTAGCCTTAGCCTTTAGCCATCACCATTGTAAGCTCGGGATCGGTGCCTCCAAGTCCGATCTCGGCACCTCTGTACTGTTCTCCACCATATAATCAACAAGACTGGAGTAGAGCTGTTACCCGGCAGTGGGGGCTCGAACCAGGGTAAATCGCTTGTGTCTTCACGGTTCGTATTGTTTCTCTCCGTCTTCCCACTGTACGAAGGATCTGTACCCGGATCACCAAGTCGCACCAGGCTTAGTCCGGGAAGACCGCGCGGCCTAAGCCCCTGCAGGCTCGGCCGCCACCCAGGCTGCTGAGAAGGGTTGTCGTTGGGCCTCACACCAACTACAAACTCGTCTGCCGGTCCGTGGACCCGCTGCTCTTCAGGAGCGCGATTCCCAGACACCGACACGTTGAGATTGACTTTCTTCATAAGTTTACTTGCTCTTTTCATGAGTAAAGCAAGTTTCTTAGCATCATCTCTGGCATCACTCTTTTCTTCTTCTTCATCGGAACAAACCTTTTATTTTGCCTTGAGGGTAAGATCCTTTCTCTTGGTATGACCTTCACCCTCATCAAAGCGCGGTTCATGTGTGCTTAACCTTCCCAATAGCTCAGTAAGAGTGAGAACCTTCAGATTACCACTGTTTGTGACATAGGTGACCAAATCCCGGTAGAATCGAGGAAGCATCCAAATCATCTTGCGGCAAACTCAACATTTTCCAACCTAGCTCTCAATCCTTTGAGCTTATTGATGATGGGATTCAACCTAGTAAACATGTCATTAGCATTCTCATTTGGCATCATGGTGGAAGTATCAAACTTTTTCCTAACAATGGTGAGTTTCTCCTCCTTGACATCCGAAGTGCCCTCATAAATTTCTTGGAGGGTCTTCCAAATCTTGTGAGCTGAAGTGAGATTACTCACACGATCAAATACTTATGGACTCAAGCAAGAAAAATAGCATTAATGGCTTGAGCATCATATTCTATATTCTTGATCTCACCGGATGTGGGTGGACCTTTTGGATCAACTTGATCAGGATAGGATTTTCAGTGACTCTCCACACATCATACCCAGTGGCTTTAAAATAGAATTTCATTCTAATTTTCCAACAGGGATAGTTTGTGCCATCAAATAAAGGGACTCTACCAACATTAACAACTTTCCCCTCAGCCTTCCTATGCGGTTAAGCTTAAAATAGGAAACCAATGCTCTGATACCGGTTGAAAGGGTCTAGTTGGCCTAGAGGGGGGTGAGTAGGCAACTTTTAAAAGTTTTCAATTGAAGTTCAGACTCTTAGCAGTTTGTTACCCAAATTATCTAGCAAGTCCTAGTCTAAACAGAGGAAATAAAACATCGGAAGGAATAAAAGTAAAGACAACAACAGAAATTAAATGCAGGAAAAACGAAAGGAACACCGAGAATTTTTGACCGAGATTCGAAGTCCTCCTCCTACTCCCCGTTGAGGCAAGCCCTTCACAAAGGACAGGCTCCCTCTCGAGTCCGCAGCCTCATTTCACTCTTGCTTTTCACCACTCCGGCAGGCAAGCATCTAGTCTTCACAAATCATCTTGAAGGCTTCCACAAACACCATTGACAAGCTCTTCAAGAATACCTCCAACAAGCCATCTAGGATTGATAATCCAAGAGTAACAAGCTTCGGATCATCACTTGAATGGATAATAAACTCTCAATCAGATCAGGATACTTTTGGAGCAATTGAAATATTTGGCCTTTTGTGACAATTTGGTGTAGTTGAAAAATAAGGGTCAAATGCAGGCTAATAGGTATGAGAATGATATTTTAAGGCCAAGAGCGCAGTTTGGAAGAAGGTTTTGCGACCTTTTATAGGCTAAGACACATATTTTAGCCGTTTTAAAGTAATCCTAGCCGTTAATAAGATGACAAAATTGCTTTCGCAAAAGCACTGTCAAGACTACTTTATCAATAGACATAATTCAACGGTAAGATTATTTGAACAGAAAGTATTTAGTTTGCGGCGGACAGAAGTTTAGAACAATACTTCTCACGGCGGGCTGTCCGGCGCAAACGAAGTTTGGTCTGTGTAGGAAGCTAGAACTGTACCCAAGTATACGTCGGACTGTCCGGCGTAAACTAGAACTTTTCTAGGGGTACTGGACAAAATCCAAGGCTTAGGACAGGATTGTCTGGCGTTAACTTGGATGTAGAACGCTGGACAAAAATTATAGGATAAAAGAAGTGTCCTGCGTGAACTTGAATACTTCTGGAGAAACATCGGACAGAAACAAGGATAGTTGAAGTCCAGTCCGGTGTTAACTAAAGACTTTCTGGTATGGAACATGGCTAAGACCTTTTAGGATTGGGTTGTTCCAAGATATTTTTATGTGATTGAGAGAATTATTACCCAGATGAGTAATAAAGTGAAACCCCCTTAATAGTACGGCAAAAAACAAAAACCTAGCTACAAGCTTGAAACTTCTCTCAAGCTTAAACTAGCACAAAGCGTCCTTAGTTTTTTCTTTGAGCTTGATGCTGCACTAACAAGGAGACCACTCACGAACTTGAACCTAATTGCTCTGAAGTGAGTCTATTTTAGTTTCTTCTGGTCATCATCACCAAAATTCTTTAATAGACAACCACTCAAAAAATTGAGGGGCCTAGATGCTACACATAGAAGTCATCAAAAGAGGCACATGTGTCAGCATTGACAAACCATTTTGAAATTATACCATTGTATGAGGCCACACGTGAATTTGTCTGGCTTGGAAGAATGACATTCCACATTTTTAGTCATGTGGATTGGAAATCAAGCAAAACCCTACTATCAGTTGTGGACATATTGCAACATGTGTCGCATAAGTGCAAACTGGATATGTGAAGAGTAAACTCGCTATGCATATAAACCCCTGTCGCATAAGTGCAAACTGGATATGTGAAGAGTAAACCCGCTATGCATATAAACCCTAGTTGTTTTTATGCACATGAAATTCATAAAATTAATTAAATCAATATTCAACACACTAAGTCATGTGAGAATGCAACAGCCTTATTTACAAAGTCACTTTCTGCATCTACCTTTCAAAGAT
Organism: Raddia distichophylla; assembly: GCA_005191435.1. Lineage (NCBI taxonomy): Eukaryota > Viridiplantae > Streptophyta > Magnoliopsida > Poales > Poaceae > Raddia > Raddia distichophylla. The sequence goes on from SPJY01019435.1 coordinate 307,952, forward strand.
GTGTGAAAGGAATTGGAATGATATAACTTCACATACTTTGAACTAAATATTGAACATGAAGTTCGGTTACCCAATTTGAATAAATGATTGCATGAATTTAAAGAAACGTTGGATAGATCTGTACTCTTTTGATCATAAGTGAGTTTTAAATGAAATTTCTCTGTAAGATTTTTAATGAGGCAAATCCTGACGCACATCATGTGTGTGCTATGTACTCTTTCTTCACAATTTTTTCCCACTGGATTTTCGTGGAGTTTCTGAGGCATATGCATCACGTGGCAAGATCCAAAAGGGAGTGTTGAGAAACCCTACCCAGGCCACTGTCAACCTTGGGTCGAGCGTGCGCCTAGGGTATTGCCTACTTGTTGGACTAATCGAAGCCTAGCAAACAAGAAAAATTAGGAGAGAAATCCATCTATTATATACATATGAGAAAAGTAATAAATAATGAACCTCTCCTTCACCCTGTGTTCATTGTGTGATTGTTCTTTGTCATCTACGATCTATGCACGTATAAACAGTTTTAAACTAACACCCGATAGTGTGGTTGTTTAACACTAAACGACACTTCACTGGATACTTACGCCAAAGAGAAGGGTAGGGACATCTACGTGAGAAGCTAACAACACTCCACAAGTGCTTAGTGACATCTCTAAGCAAACCACGTGTGCCTCCGTTAGCTCATGTGCCAATAAAAGAGAATCGCGCGGGGGGAGGAGGCATCTCTAAGCAAATCAGGTAGGTCATAGGGCTCGATCATCAACTTATTGATCTCAATCTTTGCAATGGCATCAGGCCTGGATCAACTCATCGATCTCGATCTTTGCATCATGTTGAACGTCAAATCACAATGCTCAGCCCAGCAATCACACCACGCAACAAAGTTCACCTACCATTAGCCAATCTTATTTGTACCACGGCTCAAAGCTTTCCAGACATGGTGCATCAATACTGGGCTAACAATATGACAACCACCAACATTATAACACCCCACGAACAATATACTGCTTATTATTCCTCGACAGAGAAGTCCCAAACAAATCAATCCTCACCACGGGAATCCAGAAAAAGGAAAAAAAAAACATTATTATCCCCACCAGATGAATTAATACTGCGTGATCTACACAACCACACACCACATGACAAACCTAAAAGAGGCATAACAGCAGTAAAGACCATGGTGAGTTAATCATCTCTGACTGGGCTCAACCGTACGCACGTTAGCGCCTGTCATTCCTTCAAGCCTGTCCTTCATTATATCTACAAAGTGCCCGACCATTTCATGGAACTGCTTCAAACCAGAAAGCGGCAAGATTATTGACGATCGATCAGCTCCAGCCACCTGCAATTTTGCGAGCAGTAAGTACAGGCCCTTACTCTGCCAGGAGGGTAGAGCTATCAGTTTTACAGGTTGCGGACAAGATTACTGTACCTCGGAAATCCTTAAATAATGGCCCCTGTTGTTGCTGCCCAGGTCAAAGAAAAACCTCTTCTGATCTGCCCTTATCACTTTAGACATGCCCATTCCACTAATTTCTTCCTGAGGAGGCAAATCAACCAAGCGTTCAACATCTACCTCCGGTCCTGAAGCTGATTGGCTGCCATGTCCAGCTATAAATCCAGCACCCACATCATCAGAAAGGCCAGGAAGGCGCTCTGGAGGTTCCATGTGTTGCTGATCGATAAAATGTAAGAGGGGTTAAATAATGATGCCTTGTGAGTATAGACTTCTTAAATACAATAATACAACAAAACCTGCTAATTCTATAATACCTGACTTGGGTGATTTGGTATAACATAAAGTCGGGAAGCCTCATTATTTATTTCCAACAGTACATTCCTAAATGCTTCCCAACCTTCTTCACCAGAGCTACCAGCCGGAACAATTATAGTACTACGGTTTCTGTTGACAGATGCCTCTGAAACCTGAACATAAATTTTGTGTCAGCAGCTAAATATCATAGTTATACACAGTTATTTTAGAAACAGACATGGCAAATAGTAATGTAGGTTGATCAAGATATTAAGAAAATATCAGTAATGGCAAAATATGGCTCAATTATCTTGTGCCCATGTTGTGTTTGTGTGTTCCTATTCTTTTGTGTCCTAACTCCTAAAGTGAAACTTGCCCTCTATTTATACAGAGCTTTTGTGTCCACCTGTTCGAACTTTCAGTCATTAGTACAGAGCAATAATGTCTACTACTCCCTCCGTTTCAAATTGTAGTTTCGTATAACTTCGTATAATGTATGCTATACGAAGTTATTACGATGGAACAGTGAACTACAATTTGGAACGGAGGGAGTACAAAAGTTCTAGATAGAGGAGAGGTTTCACTCAGTGACAAGAAAGCACACATATGACATATGCAAGTCTTTCTCCTGGAGCACATTCCCTCCATCATATTATCAGCATTAATGTGTAATAAAATTGGTAAGCATGTCTGTTGGTAACTTATATTGTTGTCCTAATTATGGTTATAACTAATAATTACATATTCTTGTCCTAACTACGGTTATATCATCAAAATATCACAATCAGTTCCACTATATGGTTTCACTCACAGATTTCATATTTGAACTGTTTTTCCAAAACAGTCGCTATCAATTATAAATTTATAATACCGACTCACACGCTCTTTCAGGAACTAACCACAGAATCAGAATATCAGACCTTTTGAGACCAAAGGATTTTCAAAGAAAGACTACTTAATGTCATAGAATATTTTATATATGCTTTTCCCTATCGTGAGCCCCAACACTTAACAAAAAGAAAAATTACCATGCAAATATTACCTTACACACCTTACATATTTTCTTACGCATTAATAATGCTACTGATATAATGTATGGAAGACGCTCCAGAAGAAACGCCTTTTTTGTTGTGTGTTCTTATTCTTTTGTGTCCTAAGTAAAACTTGCCCTCTATTTATACAGAGGTTGTGTGTCCAACAGTTCAAACATTCAGTCATTAGTACTTCATACAATTTTGGATAGACTAGACTGCTTGTACATGAATAAAAATTAATTTAGGATGGGTGCAATGAAGAAATATAACAAAAAGAAAACTACTCTCTGGCTTCCAAGTTCCAACTATACAATAGTTTCTATCTAAAGTGAAGGATCATTGACTTTACAGGCAGTGTATGTAGATATACATGATATTAAACTCATGTTCACATCCATATTATATTTTCAAGCACACAAGATGGACATGAGACTTACTCTACTCTTTTTTATTGTATTAAGACTATAGTGTCGTAGGAGTGACCATAATAACTAGGCAAATACTATAAAAAAATCATGCTGACAATGAAGACAAGCAAGATAAATCATAAGGAGACAAAATACAAAAAAGATAAGAAGTCAATCACAATCATATAAGATAATTAAGAAAAGATGATGAATTTGAATAAGGGTGGTTATATTTGACAAAAAAAATCAGGCCAGCACCAATAAATCAACATAACAAACACTTAGTAATGCTAGTGATCGGCTGCTCAACACGGTCGGACACTAGCCACGTGGGTGGGCCCCACATGGGATTCTTTATTCATACGCACATGTACACTAGTGAGGTCATTTCTCTTTCTACCATGCTGTGGGCATGCTGCTGCTCAACTTGCGCTCGCTGCACATCTCCCTTCCTCTCTCTCTCTCTCTCTCTCTCTCTCTCTCTCTCTCCCCCCCCTGTGTTAGCAAGCAGTAATCCTTGTGTGATCACCTAGTGTCAACTTTTGATTACCTTTTTGTGGTTGTCAATATACTGCTGCCCTGTTTGCTTACTAGAGAAAAAACATTAGCAAGTAGAAAAGTTTAACTTCGTACTCTTGAAGGCTGAGTAGGTTCAGGCTGTACGTCCGTTACATGAGCTACAAATATGCACTAGCACCCAGAAACATGTAACTCTTCCAGCAGCAATATAGTACTAAGTTCAACATCACATATCTAGGATTTCACTTCCAACATCCTGCTTGGTGCATCCTCCCACAACGAGCTCATCTAACAAGCTAGGCGACCAGATCTGGTGAGCATGACAGGTGGCTCACTGAATCTGAGGAAGACGGTCAAGAGGAGGCACATCATCATTTTGCCTTGAAACATAGCACATGTACGTGTGAAACATTCGAATTTGCTAATTGAAACAACATTTTAAATATCACGAAATATCTTGCTTTGTATGGGGTGGATGAATCAACTGTTGAACATGTTGTGTTCATCTCCATCAGTTCTTTTGTCATGTTGCAAAGTTCTTTTCCCACTTTACAACTTTTCGCATAGTTCCCATAGTTCTTTTCGCATGTTCCAATACTGGCGACCATGCATGTTTCACCATGTTTGAGAGACATAACACTATGTTTCAACATGCATAATCAAATGTTTCATTAGTACATTGTGTAATGTGCTAATGTTCCACTAATACTATGTGTATATTTGCAACAAATTGCCTACGTTTGGAACAAGCGTCCGATAATTAAGCGACTATCGGACATCCAATCCATACTTGGACCCATACTTAATAGGAAATACAACCTCTCGCAATTTAGGGCCATTATATGAAGAAAAAGAATCAACATGAACAAAATTTCCTTTATGTTTAAGAATATGTGTGGTGTTAAGTGTTCATTTGTGTAATTTGTTTATATTTGTAAAGATGTTTTAAATTTTCAAGTGAGACTTCATGTTTATAGGCCATGTGATTTGTGTGCAACATCCTTTAGACTTTGAAGTCTATGGTGATGGTTTGCAAGGATGTCACGCCTAACCTTAGTTGTGCCAAATCTAGTTAGTCAATATTTGGTTTGTGCAATAGTTGTGAGCCTACCAAACTTCTTCTCAGCACCCAGGGCCACATACGATAGACTCAAGGTGTTTTTGGTTCATAGCCCATTTCCCATCAAACCTTGCCCACAATTGGCATGACCAATGAAAGGTTAATAATTCCTCAACCGATGAATTGACAAAGTTTTGGCAAGGAAATGAACTAAGGGTGTGTTTTGTTTGTAGCCCTGGATCACCTTACCAAAATTTGGCCATGCCTTTGCTATTTGGCTACCATTTGGTTCATAGCCAAGATTTGACTTGCCCAAAAAATTTTTGACACGCCTTTCATTTTACACGCAATGCAAGTGCCAAGCGCAAGCGGTGAAATCTCATGCTCGAGCATTGGCAAGCCAACACGAGCGGCATACAAGCATGTGGGGCCTAGAAGCAGACTCACCCAACAGACGCAAACTAACAATTAAAGCATTCTGGTGGATCTCAACAACTAGCCAGTGGTTAGATTGTTGTTGTGTGTTACATTTCGATTTTCCAATTTTCATAACTAATTCAGCTGTGGTCCAAATTATGTTAATCAAAACTATTATTTAATTTAAAATCCTAGGTTACTTCTTTGTAATTTTATATGTTTGGACGAAACAAGTTTCATAGTTCGTCTAAAATCCTAAGCGACCATTTTTACTATTTTTAAAATGAATTCATTTATTTATTGAGTTTTTATTTGAATCTAAAAAATTTGTGATTTTTCAAAAATCCACTCATATTTGGGAAGAAACCACAAAAATACTTACTAGTAACTTTTCGTAACTAATTTGGTTTCAACCAAACAATAACCACTCACATCCTACCAAATTTTTGGCTAGCTTAGTAGGCTTCAAACCAATTAATAACCATTGATGCCCTACCAAATTTTGGCTTCAATCCAAACCCAACAATTTTGCCAATAATTTGATTGTGCCCTATGTTTGGTCATGACCAAAATTTGGTTGGGTCACCTAGTGCCACGAAACAGAGACACCCTATGATGGCGGGGGTGGGTGGGGGGTGGGTCGGGTCGTAGCAATCCAAACATGCCGAAATCGGTCAACATACTAACAATTGGCAATGCAAGCATTGGTAGGTAGACATTAGCAACAAATCAAACACGCCATCAACCTTTTGCCAAAACTCCTCACAAACATGCTCTCAATTTTCTAGTCACAAAAAAGTTTGCCGCAACCACACTTTTTGAAGTTTAGTTGCGGCAAAGTTATATGTTTGGCACAACTAAACATAACCAAGTGTGGCAAGCCACAGTTTTTGTGGTGAGAAATTGGAGTACAACAAGTGTGGCAAGTTTTGCAAAAAATAAAAAATAAAAAAAATCCTACAATGTGTGGTTCAAGATGCTAAGTGCAGCAAGCCACACCATTGCAACAACCAAACACTGGCTAACTAGATTGTGGGGCAACTCACTTTAAGAATGTTGAGTCAAAGTTGCAAACCAAACAGCTATTACCTATTTACCTGTGTCCTTTGGATTTGTATGATTTCTGGTTTTGCAAGCCTTAAAATCTGACTTTCAGTGTGGAACAATCAATAGATAGCTTTAGCTGCTCAAATATATCACGCCAACTAGCCGTCATGATTAAGACAATTGCATATACATTCAGAGCTCAGCTCAACCTAGCCTTTAAACAATTCAAGAACCTGAAACATTCTATAGAAGGTCAAACAACTTGATTTCCTGAATATATCATCCATATAAGGCACAACGAAATCAGTAACATAATGAGATTATATTTTATTTAAGGTAAAGTATTCAAGCTGCATATTGCCAGTTTGCCACACCAAACTAGTATGAGGGCTGGCTAATCAGTAATCAAGCTTTTAATTTTTCCTTTTTCCTTTGAAGTTTGGACCGATAAGTGCTCCATCACAGTATAACTCTACATCTCTACAGCAAATCTGAACATTAATTCAACGCACTAGAAAGTCAAATTCTTCTGTATCACATGGAGTACAAAAAACTGGATGCTGTAAAATAAGATAAAGCAAACCAATGTAACCACAAGTCCGCAACACATAAAACGTATACAATTTTCCATGCACACAAAGTCAACTGTGGTGTCTATAATCGAGATATAGGTGCGGTACCCATCTTTACTCGCATCCTCTTGCATTTCCACAAAAGATTCAAGACAAATCAATGCGCTAGTTATTGCTACAGCTGGTAGCTTTGAAACAACAGAATGCTCCGCAAAATGGAATATTGCCATAACAAGCCAGCATGGGCACGGTGTACTATTTTCGGTCAGTTGGAACAAGTTCAATTAATACTAGTAGCCTGCGGTAACAACCAGTAACTGTAATATTGACATTCCCAGAATTGGGGAAACAAAAATCTGAGCAGGACCCGACAAGTCGAGGAAAACACCCCCACTTTGGTCCTCCTGCTTTGGGCTCTGGACTCTTTAGGACCTAAACCTTTCCAAAGCCCCAGCTCCCAAGAAACCTCTTAACTTGTGCCTTGGTCAGAAAAGGCCCTCTGTCACCGACAGGTGGGTCTATGCTCCATATACCAAAGACACAGTACTAGAAACTAGATAGACTAAAATGCCATTCTTTAAACCAGCGTGCTTTTTCAGGCCAGGAAGTTGAGCACCTTTTTTATCATATGTAAAAAAAGCTGAGGACCAACGGACCAGTCCAGGAGGACCAAAACAGGAGTTTTCCCTTGCTAAATTTGCACACCAAAATTTCCTGTTCTAGATGCAGAGTTCCAACTTCCAAGTCCTCAAAACATGGCATTTCCCACTATATGCTCCCAATTTGGCGATTCCGCCATACCAAACGCGCACAAAACTGACAAAATTGGAATTTTCGTTCATAGCAATGTAGAGAAATGCTGCGTCACCTTGAGGAAACGGCCTCTCTTGTTCTCCCCGATATCGAAGTAGAACACCTGCGCGGGGCGCAAAATTAGCAACGGCGACGGCGAAATTAGCGGCGAAATCGGGGCCAATCGCGGAGAGGCGGGCCCGACCTTGGTGTCGAGGCGGAGCTCCTTGCTGAAGGCGTCGCGCTCGTCGGTGCGGATGTAGTAGTCGAAGAGGTCGAGGAACCAGGCGACGCCGGCGACGGGCACGATGATGGTGGAGCGCGTGGCCGACGTCTTCTCGGAGATCTTGAGGTACCTCCCCCGCGGATTCTCCTTCAGATCGAAGTAGAACAGCTTGTGCTCGAACTGCAGCGTCTTGCTCACGAGCTCCACGTCGCCGCCGACGCCACCGCCCCCGCCGCCGCCGCCCACCATGCCTCCCCCTCCCCCTCCTCCTCCTCCTCCTCCTCCACCGCCGCCGCCGCCGCCGTCCATGGCCACCACCCCGGACCCGACTAGGGTTTTGGGGAGAGAGATTGGGCTGTGATTAGGGTTTGGGTTTTTTTGGGTTTAAACGAGGTCGAGTCGAGGGGGATGTGAGGTTGGAAATCAGATAGATCTCGAGGGGTTACCCGCCGCAAAGGCGGGGCTACCTGTCTTGGGAGTGAGGTAGTCTCTGATTAGTGGGTCATGTTTTGGTGTAGGACCCACAGGTCGGTGATGTAGGTTGGGCGTTGGTGGGCGGCGCCCGTGTGCGCGTGTGGTACCTGCGGCTGCGGATGCTGACCACGAGCCCGTGCCGTGGTGACTTGTGATTGGTCAACCGCTCGCGCTGACGTCAGACGGCCAGTGTAAGGTTCGCACGAAATTTGAGAAAACTTCCGTGAAAATTTATGGAAATTACGCGAAAGCTACACTGGCACTGACGGCTCTAACCCTACAGAGGAACCTTACACCGTCTGTCTGAATTTTATGGAAATGAAGTGTTCCCTCGATTTGTTTTTACAAGGTGTTTTTTCCATTTTTTTTTTGTGAAGGTGTAGTTTGATTAGAAAAGGTTAAATTTTGTAAATTTTAACAGATAATCAGTTAAATTACATCATATCTAGTATCCAAAAGATGTATCTGTTTAAATTTATTTTCATATAACATTATTTGTATAAATTAATAATATATGATAAGAGAACTTTAACTATTAAAGCATCTTTTGAGGATTTTTTTTCAAATCAAAATACGAACTAAAAAAAAGAAAGTAATTAGTAAGCCGATATATAATCGACTGAATTGTACCCCCTCCTTTAGTCTATTTTTATAAGACTTATTTTTATTTTACACTTAAATCGATAAATCTTTAAAGAGCCAAAAGTATCATTACATTCCAATGTAATGAATGAATTTTATTTCAAAGTTATTTCCAATAGATGAAAAATTAAGAAAAGCACTAGGGGAAGCAAAGAAAACTATGCCCCCTCGTATAAGTGGGACTTATCCAAAATAAAACATGCCTTATATAGATATACACATGGAGTGTATTAATATATAAACTCTACCTCGAATGCTTTAAAGAGAATATCATCACTATCACTACTATTGAAAGTCTATAATAATATACTCCCTCTGTTTCGCTATATTTATCCATAGCACACCATGCGCACTGACCAATAAAGTAGTAGTTTCAAGAAAAAAAACATGTGCAAAGGCCACCATACTCCTATTTAATAGCATGTGACAACTACTTTTTCTTCTTACTAAGCATTTAATTGAGGGGTAAAGAGTGGAAAAATCACAATAACTACACTATTGATATTCACAATGGACAAACATTATGAAACACATTTTTTCGAGTTCATAGACAAAAATAGTGAAATGGAGGGGCTGACGATTATTGAGTAATGAATGGTAATAAGCCATTTCACTAAACTATTGATGAGTGATTAATGGTGGTCATTGTCACCACCCCCTTCCTGCAAAAGGTGTTAGAATAAACAAATTCATGTGCCAACCTCGTATTTCCCCGTCTTTCTTTTAGGGTTTGCTCCTCTCAATTATCTCCATTTTTGTTGCACAATGCATCTATCGACGTCTCTTCTTCACAACCCCACTTGTCTTCCTATCTGCTTACCATTAACGCCAACTCCACCACCGATCAAAATCAACAACATTATGTGACAGTATAGATCATTGTACAAAACATGTGCCAACATTATTGTCTATCCATATGACTTTGGCCCTATGTGGGATAGCTGTGCAGTTGATAAGCTTTTAGAAGACGCTTCAGCAAGAGCCAAAGTGTTTGGTTCAACTTGGCATCCTTGTTCGGGAAGTTTATATCTATAACTTTATAGCATATGTCATTTATAGAAGGAAATGGTAATATTTTGGTCCCAAAAACTACGATCTTGAGCAATATGGCACTCAAACTCGAAAACGAAGTTAAGTCAATCATAACAAAAAGACAAAGTCTTATTTACAAACTTGACGGTGGTTTTGACCGATCAAAGATGATTTACGCATGTGTTATATTTATTTTTACATAAACAAATTTATGAAGTCTAACATTTACTGTATATTTAATATTTTCATTTCTTTTGCGAGCTCATTTTTCTATATTTTACAGTGTTGTACCATTTTTAAAAAATATTGCATTTTCTAATATGTAGTCTAAAAAATAAAAAATACTAAATGATTGTTTTAAGTTCAATAAATGATGTGAAGAATTTATGTGGTTAGATATTCATATTAAACTCAAATACATAGTTTAGTTTGGATGTCATGAAATATTCTTTTTAAAAATACATGTAGCACTTTGGTCAAACTATCTTTTGACTAGTCAAGCAACCATTTTGGCGTGCTTTCTATTTTGAGGAATAAATTAATTTGGTTTTGAAGTTCTAGGACCAAACAGGTCGATGACCATAGTTAATTAGAGATAAAAACAATACCATTCCTGTTTCAAAAATGGCTTATCCATGGAGCATTTAGGTGGAGTCCTAAGATTATGCGTCGTGTCGTGTCTCAGCTTTTTGGGCTTTTTCTGTTGAGTCCATTGTTGCCGGATGGTCGGCGTGACCGTTCGGTATGTCGCATTCTCTCTAGAGGTTTGGCACAGTGCTTTTAGACCCGCCTGATGAACTGGCGTGATCTCGACGTAGCGCTGGACAACTTTGTCTAGAAGGGGTTCCATGAACGGTTTGGCATGACCATTCAGGGTGTCGGACAAACCTTTTCTTGTAGGTGTGCTAAATGAGGTCCAGGCTCGTCGAATGGTCTAGCATGACCGTCCAAGTGCCAAACGATTTTGTCTAGTAAGGTTTGTTGGGAGTCTCTGCACGGCTGACTAGGCAGGGCAGGGTTTCTTCAAGCTAAACGGTTTAATATGTTGGATGTAATGGTGAGAATCGGGCCGTGTCGTGCCGACCCAGCCCGGACTGGACCCGTCGTATCATGGCCCGTTTAGAAGTTTGGGCCGTGCCGGGACTGCAAGGAGTGCCAAATTATAGGTTCGACACGGCCCAAAAGCAAGGCGGGCTAGCTTCGGGCCGGACCGGCCCGAGCACGGCACGGATCAGCAGGCAAAATGATTTTTATAAATTCATACACTGCTCAAATATAAAAGTTGTCTATATAAAAAAGATGTGTCTCAAAATTATCTTCTTTTGTGTTCAACCAAAATTCAGGCCTCTCAGGAGAGATAATAGCCCTCCGTCCAGCCTTTCTTTATATCAAAGAGGATTATAAGGTGGAACTCGACGAGGTGAACAACTCTCGGCGAGGTTATGGATGTACAACGAACAATGTGCACCAATGCGAAGATTCTTGGCCAATATTGGATAATCAGGTGCCCTCTACACACCGCAGGGGTTTGGTTTATATAGTGTTGAGCAACCGACCTACCGGAGGAGAATCGGACCGGGCTAACTACGAATACGTAACGAACTCATACCATGCCAAATACATCCTACGGCAGATAAGGTAAACTCCAATTCTTGGGGATCACGACTCCTATTCCAATCCAGGAAACCACGTCCGAGTCTTCACGTAGCCGTTCAGAACTCCTGTTCGAGACGGACTCAAACACGATTCCTTGGCCGTTACGCACCATGCCAACCAAAGAGCTGTTCGGCAGGATGCACATGGGCCAGATAGAACCTTCCAGGGAGCTGGGCTCTGGTAGGCTGTTCGATTGGACCGTCAGGGAGTGGGCCATGGTAATGGGCCGTGATTTTATCCCCGACAGCTAGCCCCCGAGACTAAAGTGGAATATCTCACCAGAGTGGGGTCTTCCTCTTGAGACTCTAAGTCACGAAGAGGGTAATTTTGCTGCTACAAAGACATGCAACAGAAGACCGAACAGGTTATGGTTCAACCGAACAAGACTTGTTCGGGACCAGACAAACCCGCCCAGTGCCGAGCAACTCTGTTGCGTCGAACAGAGAATCACATCTGTCCGAGCAGAGCACTCAGCTTTCAGTGCAGACACTAGAAAAAATAGCCGTCTTTGTCTAGAAGGGCTTCGTTGAATGGTTTGGCATGACCATTCAGGGTGTCGGACAAACTTTTTTCTTATAGGTGTGCTAAATGAGGTCCAAGCTCGTCGGATGGTCTAGCATGACTGTCCAGGTGCCAAACGATTTTGTCTAGTAAGGTTTGTTGGGAGTCTCTGCACGGCAGACTAGGCAGTACAGGGTTTCTTCAAGCCAGACGGTCCAATATGTTGAATGTAGTATGTGGTGGGAATCGGGCTGTGTCGTGCCGACCCGGCCCGGGCCCATCGTGCCTCGGGCCGGTGCAAAACGGGCCGGCACAGCCCGTTCAGAACTTCGGGCCGTGTTCAAGGCCCGGCATGGTCCAAAAGCACGGCGGGCCGGCCCAAGCATGGCACGAGTGACAAAACAGCAGGAAAAATAATTTTTTTATAAATTCATATGTTGCTCAAATATAAAATTTTTCTATATAAAAATATGCGTCTCGAAATTATCTACAACTTTCGTGTTCAACTGAAATTCATCCAAGTAATAGAAGATCTCGATAATGGTGAATTACCGAGGACAGTGCCATCGGCCCTAAAGCGGGCAGTGAAGAAAATAATTTTTATAAATTCATACATTGCTCAAATGTAAAACTTGTCTACATAAAAAGATGTGTCTCAAAATAATATACAACTTTCGTGTTGAACAGAAATTCATCCGAGCAATGGAAGAATACGAAAAACGCAAACTACTGACTAGTTCCTCATTTCGGGCTGGGCCGGCTCCGGATAAGCACAGCTCGGACAGTCGGGCAGGGCCGAGAGGCACGTCGTGCATGGTTTTAAGGTCCTGCCCGGCACGCCATCCAGGTCGTGCCGGCCCAGCCCATCTTTTTTCCATGCCGTGCCGGGCTTTTTAGGGCCGTGGCCGTGCCGGCCCAGCAGGGGCGGAGCCAGGATTTGAACATAGGGGGGGTCAAGTAACTTAAAAATTCATATCAATACAATCTGGTTCTCAAAATGTGTATGCTTGAATGCTTAAATATAGTAAAATATATTGAATGATACAAAACAAAATCAAATATCCATTAATTTGCTTCGGTGAAAAAAGGACCCTGGTAGGCTGTTCGATTGGGCCGTCAGGGAGTGGGCCATGGTAATGGGCCGTGATTTTATCCCCGACACATACGTTGCTCAAATGTTAAACTTGTCTACATGAAAAAGATGTGTCTCGAAATAATCTGCAACTTAATTTCGTGTTGAACAGAAATTCATCCGAGCAATGAAAGAACACAGAAAAACGCAAACTATTGACTCATACCTTATTTCGGGCCGGGCCGGCTTCGGGTAAGCACGGCCCGGACAGTCGGGCCGGGCCAAGAGGCACGTCGTCCCTGGTTTCAAGGCCCTACCAGGAACACCATTCAGGCCGTGCCGGCCCCCATCTTTTTCTCGTGTCGTGCTAGGCTTTTTCGGGCCGTGCTCGTGCCTGTCGAGGCGACCCGGCCCAAACTCCCCCATCACTAGTTGGATGTCCTCTCTGACCGTGGTAGGCACCCAACGTTTATAAGGTTAGCATATTTAAGGCTCGATATTACTCTTGGCTAAGTTGCTACTTCATTTTGAACCACCCCTGGGGCTATTAATGTAAGTGCTACCCGGAATTAGTGTTTGGGATCGAAAAAGGAGCAGAACTGAAAGAAGAAGAAGAAGAAGAAGAAGAAGAAGAAGAAGAAGAAGAAGAGAGACACACAGAGAGATAGAGAGACTGAGGGACAGAGCAGAACTCTGACTTGCATCTACTTGAGACCAGCGAACGAGGAAATTAAAGGAGATTATCTGCTTTATCAGTTTGTAGGCTGCCCTAGCTCGCACGTCGCACTTTGCCATGTGACTCCAAACGTTGCACCTTCCACACTTGTGATGGATCGATGTATCCATATATCCTTGTGTTTTTTTCCCCTCTCATCGATCATCTCATGTGATCCCAATTGCTGCACCACCGATCTCATATCCCATCACCATCACTTCACTCATGCAGTAGTCATGCGGTGCCCCTCCTATGCCTATGCGTGCCCGACGCGTCCCATCCCGTTTTTAACAGCGTCACGAGCGCCCATGCATGCACGTAGGCGCCTCGATCGCGCGCGCGCTCGTACGTGTGTTCGTTGGCGCGTCCCTAGGCTCCCTACAAGCACACGCACGGGAGCACGGCCATGACATGAGAGTTCAGCAGCAGCAGCAGCAGCTCGGCTCGGCTCGGCTCGCTCTTCTCCTCCAAGATGCGGCGCGGCATCCGCAGCTTCTGCCACGGCGTCGGCTCCACGTCCACGCTGCAGCAACTCCACATGGCCGCGGGCGGCGGCGGCGGCGGTGACGCTGCGTCGTTCCTCACCGTGCCGTCGTCCGTCGTCGGCTCCTGCGCCGCCGGGAGCGAGGCGACCGCCGGCGAAGCGGCGGCGGCGGTGACCCTGGAGCAGATGATCCTGCAGCTGGACCTGGAGGAGGCGGCGGCGGCGGCGGAGGGGGAAGAGGAGTGCTGCTTCCACCCGCGGCGCATGTCGTGCGTGAGCGGCGGCGCGGACCACGTGCTCCGGTCGGCGCGGGACGCGCTGAGCCAGTACCCGCGCTTTTCCCTCGACGGCCGGGACGCCATGTACCGCGCCTCCTTCAGCAGCTACTACGAGGGCATGGGCCTCGCCGGCGACGGCGCCGGACACCGGAGGGCGTCGGTGTGCTGCCCCGGGATCGGCGGCGGCGGCGGCGGCGCGGGGGCCTACGAGATGGACGTGGAGCGGACGCTGCGGATGCCGGCGACCGTGGCCGGGGAGAGCGTGGTGTGGTGCAAGCCCGGCGTGGTGGCCAAGCTCATGGGCCTGGAGGCCGTGCCGGTGCCGGTAAGGGGAGGCCGCCGCGCCGGCGCCGCCGGGCGGCGGAAGGCGGTGGGGATCACCGGCGGCGGCGGCGGCAGGAAGCAGAGGCTGAGGAGGATGGGGAAGGAGGAGGAGCTGGCCGAGAAGGAGAGGCTCTTCATGGCGCTGCATGGCTACGACGCTTGCCACGCTGGCACTCTTCAGGCCGCCGTGGGCCCCAATGTCAGTGGGATTGGCAGGGACGACGGCGATGGCTGGGATCAGTTCCGGTTCCCTTCCTAAATTAATGAGTGGCTGTCAACTCATGCAAGTGCAGTTGTGCGTCTGATCATTACACATATATATCTCATCAACGTAGCACAATCAAATGTTTTTAAAATTTTCTTGTAACATTATAGCAACTAGCTCCATGTTTTCTAAAGAGCGCGCTAAAGTTTATGTTATTTTTACTGCTTGGGGTTAACTTCATTGTAAATCGCGCTAAAGGTACTCAAACTTCTCTTATTATTCATGTTTTCAAGTTCTAGCTCACTTTCTGATCTCTGAACCTCTTAGAGAACCTCTGAACCTCAAGTTCTGTGTCAATTGAAAAGGTTATGCACCTTATGTTTTTAACGACCTAGACTATTGTGGCCACTCATTCTACTTAATCAAATGGCCTAGCTAGTTAGTAACTCTAAATCCTCTAGGGGTTAAGGGACTAATGAATAAATCTGGATTATACATGTTTTGTCGAACAGTCCAATAATCTCTTACCCTACAAAGAAGTGTTAATCTAGACCTTATGATCATGATATATATCTTATTTACGCGCGTACGTACTACGTGCGTTTGCACTAACATACATATATCCTCAAACGGTATCTGCCCTAATCACCATCTAGCCAGCAACTACCAGCGCACATATCCCCAAAATATTGAGAAGCATGATTTTAATCTTAGCAAGCAGCACGAAGTGTCAACTAACCAAAGGCTCTAAAGTACAATTAACGGAAGAGAAGCCTTCGAAGATCATGGCGAGGAGCCCATATATAGGACCGTAGGTTGAGACCATGGGCCAGAGAATGTCAGGTGATATGTGATTTGACCTGTGGTGTGGCCGTGTGGGCAGTGCTACTTTTCTATGATGTAAGCTCCATTGAGGAAGGGGAATTGATAGATGGGCTTGAAATGGTTGGAGAATGGTACATAGAAGCAAAATCACTCATCGGGCCTTACAGGTTACAAGCTACACATGGTATTGGTAGGGTTGCAGCTCTCTCCCCCTACATAATTTTGGAGAGAGCGGAGAGCTTTACGATCTTCATTTTTCAGCGAAAGGCTGATCAATTTGCAGCAGTTTTGGGAGTTGATGTGTTCTAATCAAACGCCTAGTTTTAGAGTTGAAGATTGTAAAACAAGATGGACACATAATCCTACAAGTTTCTTCTATCAACAACAAGCATATTTTAGCCCGTATGATGCCAAGCATCGCACGCACCAACTGCTTGTAATTCTCACATAACATATGTGCATGCACTTCGGTCCCTTGTCATCGGCTTCATGGAGCCCACGAAGACCAACCGATGAGGTTAACCAGGGAGGTTGACACTTGACACAAAGATGCATAGTGAGTACAGATGAGCTTTCAATCATCTTGTCGGTGAGGGGAAAAAAAGGGCCTGTTAATCCCCCCACTCGTTTTTGACGGTTGGATAGATGTGAAAAGGGGGCAAAAACAGATGACATTTCAACTTCCAATATTTTCACCAGATGAGACCTTCTGGAACAGGTACTGACAGTGACTTTGTTTTACCTTCGTTTTGTTTTTAAGGGATTATTGCTTGGGTCCGATGATTTGATCCACAGTTATAAACAACTGAGAACTGATGATTCCATTGCTTCTATATATACTCTCATCTTGTTCTTTTACAAAATTTGATCTGATGATCTAAATTCTCAAAAAGGCACTCTAATTGTCTTAACAGCTCATTTCCTTGATCTATGTGTGGTGTCCCTTCTTCTGTAACCATATTCATGTTTTTTCTAAGAGAAACATGTATGACTTTACTCCCCTGAGGGCTCAAAACTTATTATCCCCCATTCCTGCCGTGGCCACCAACATGTTCATGTTTTTTCTAAGAGAAACATGTATGTCTTTACTCCCCTGAGGGCTCAAAACGTGCTTGCCAGCGAGAGACAAGGGTGGCAGCAAGATTCTGGGCCATACGTAGGGGAAACAGTGCACTTATGAGCATACGATTCTTATGGCCCAGAGTTCCTATACATCTTATCTCCCCAGATCCATAAAGGGATCCTCTTTATCATGTTGCTGTGCTCAATGAAGAGTTTGATCAGACATATCAGACCTGGCAATCTGCATGCAAAAAAAATTACGTCAAAAAAAACAAACATGTGTTCTTTAATGGTAAAATTCAAAACGGTAAAGTGACCTTTTAGAAAGAGGGGTAAACAAATTTCAGCACTGTGGGTGGCTTTTGAACCTCAATGTCCATAGTGGACTCTGAACAGTTCATTTCTCTCGTGGTTGGACGGCAAAAGCGTACTTGAAGATGCCATTCCTTGGTTATTAAGGATGGAGACAAGCCAAATCTCTCCAAAGGAGAGATGGGCCATTGGTTTATTAGACCACAGTTGGTCACCGCCTAGTGCCTCGCCGGTGAAACTTCCCTGTTGAGACCCACATATCAACACAATCATGTATGGTCCTTGCGTATATTGCCTCACTGGAAGAGACTTCTTTTTTTCCCTCATAGGATACCTGACTGCACCTAAGAAAAAACGTCTTGTCAGACAATCTTAGTTCTACTCTAGAATCCACGCAAGGCACGGAAATATACAGTGGTGACTCGCTATTTCTGCGTGTAAAAGTGTGTATATACAAGACTGCATTTTGCAATCATAGTAATTGAAGAAAACACTCGTTTTCTACTGACTACTAGAGCTGTATAACCACGGAGGAATCTCCAGTCGTCGACATGCAATTATACCATGTATTGTCCAAAAGGCACAAGCAAAAGTACACTTTTACATACATGTACTATGGACGTACCTGGTCATGTGCAAAGGCTGGGAGCCTCAGAGTATCTCATGAATGAAGCAAGACCAGAACGTACTGGTAGCTCCTGCTGACTTGATCATACTGGTCAGATAAAAGCACGGAAATAACCCGGGAACAGTTCTGCTGCTGGTATGAAAGTATTGGATCAATAGCATGGCCTTTTGTTTTAAGCGATGATCACAAAGATGGATTAGAATCCAACAATTTCAGGAGCAGACCAACCTGTTGCTTCTCTGAAAAGCTCAGCATGGCACATGGTAGGTGCGCTTTACGATGACAGCAGGACGGGAATGATTTCTTTTGCCAAACACACATCCACCCATTAAATATTGTCGTCATACGTCATAGAGAGAGTCCCAAGTGTGTGCATATGCTTTGGTTCGTCAGCTTTCTTCACTATTCATCGAGGGTTAGCTCAAGTCGTCTAGTTGATTCTGTAGCTGCAGAAATAGTTATGGAGGCGGCATCCATTGTGGATTGTACTATCAACACTCCAAATGTTGAAACAAACAGGAGTACTTGGACATCCTGACGTAGAGCTGTTCTTAATAGTTGTGTCGGTTGGGCACTGTCATCTTTGATGGTGACAGATATAGGCACAGAAACTATCTTGAAGATGAAAAGGGCTAGTTGAGGACTTGAGGTATTGCAAAGTTTCTTCTCTTTCAATGCTTCAAAGCTTGCTCACAAAATGCTTCAAAGCCTTATTTCGCACTTGAATTACTCTGCAAGAAGAAGCAATGTATTCTTTCCTTTATCTTGCTTCAATGATCGTTCCATTCTATCTTACTTAAGAAATGAAGTAGTTGGAGGTCTTGAAGTAGAACTGAGTAACTGACCTTTTCTCAAGAAGTGATAGAGACCCGGGAACTCCAAGAAGGATTTAAGCGGTGTATGGGCTTTCTAAAGGCAGCTCTCGCATCCAACATTTTCCTTGCTCTTGCACTCTGACCAAGTATGGAAGGGCAGGTACGAACTACAAATATCTCCTGGTTTTTCTGTAGTTGTGGCCTTTTAAATTTTCTTCGCATCGTTTTTTCTGTATCCTTCTCGAGTACAATTGCAACAAAACACTTGGTCAGAAATTGATTAGAATATCATAGCAAAGTCTTGGATGTCAGTTACGTGTGGTATGGTTGGGCTTGCTGAATCAGTCCAAGTTGATGTGTGTCTGACTTCAACAAAACATCATTTTTTTCCGCTTAATCCTAAGCTTCATTCCAAACTGGCAGGCAGACTCATCACCAAAGAAGGAAATAGGAGCAACAGGATAGGAATCAACAATGCTTATTTCTGGTCATAGCTTGCATAGCACCATTCATGGATAAGCAATCTAGAAAAACCATGCAGGGTCTGCCAGATACACTGTCATCCCTCGTGGGGTTCAACAAGTACCTCACAACCCGTTGGATTGAATCAGTGTCTCACATCATCAAGGAGTTGTCACCAACCAAGACAAAGATGAAAGTAGTGGTTGAGAATGCTCAAAATATTGGCCATGATGATACAGAAGCAGATACTGAAGTTGCAAAGATTCAAGGTACGCCAATTCTAATTCTACCCTCAAAAGTCTGAAGTCTAAAGTCTAAACATTTCTGGAAATTTCTTCACTTTGTGTTTGTCATATGATAGATGAATTGGTTTTGCTGAATGCTCAACTGCAGCAGATAGCACTGCAGAGGAGAGAGGCACTAAACAACTATTTGGATGTAAAAGGTTGAACTTTGTTCTCAAATTACTATTATAAATTCGTTTGTATTTGGACTGTTAAAATTCAAGAAAAAATTCAGTAGACTTTTATGCTTGTTGCCACGACTTATTCCCCAGGAAATATAAGGGTGTTCTGTCGTATAAGACCTTTTCACCATGAAGAAAGTTACAGTTCCAGAGCACTGTTCACCCTGAATGAGAGTAATATTTTTCTAAATGTTGCTGAAACCAAGAGAAAGCAATACAAGTTTGATAAGGTTTTCAACCAATGCTCAACACAAGGTATTGCATTAGATTTACCTTTAATAGGAGTTGTATTTTGTTCACTGAATCATTTGGATGAAATTTGTGTTACGACAAAATTCTTTTCCAGGGGACGTATTTTCCGAAGTTAAACCAGTGATAAAATCTGCTTTAGATGGATATAACGCTTGCATATTTGCCTATGGTCAGACAGGGAGTGGCAAAACATATACCATGGTAAGATTCACTCCATCTAGCATATCCATAAAAGCATAAATAAAAAGTCAAAACTCAAAACACCCCAGACAGACTGAAAATACAAATGATCAATCCTTATCATTATCATATGGATTAGGAAGGCAAGCCTACAAATATGGGTGTCATACCACGTGGGATTCAAGCACTGTTTGATCAAGCTTCAGAGAGCAACATCAAATTTTTGTTCACTTTTAGTATGCTTGAGATATATATGGGGAATCTGCGAGATCTGCTAGTTCCAGGGAGCAAGACCAAGGTGTTTAAGGACGTGCCAAGGTAATTTTCTATAATTGTTGAAATGATTCTCTTATTGAACAAATAAGATTCTTTTACAGTCCATGATTTATTTCATAAATAGAAAAAGAAACAGAATTAATTGGTGCTGTACTGTGCTTGTTCAACGAAGTATACAGGCGCTATGCAGGCGTGCAGCCAACAAATGAATGTTACCACAACGTTTAGAGCATGTAAATACCACATCGTGCATAGAAAACCAATCGTAGAGAATCCAAGTTTGAATATTTACGCCTTTCAAGGATCTAAATGGAAATAGAATCTTGTAATCATCTGCTAGAGATGTGAATTGCTTCTAGGTTATTCATGTATTTTTGGACACTGCAGGTCAACTGGCTTCTATATGTCTGTGCAGTGCACACACTTTTTTCCTTTTTTTTAAAGCAAATAATTAATTAACTGCATGCCAACATGCAGACTTTCAATTAAAACAGATCCTGATGGGGGTATCGAGATTGAAAATCTAGTGGCAGTTACTGTGAATAATTTTCAAGAAGTGAAAAAATTATATGAGATGGGGACCCGTCTTAGATCTACAGCTTCTACTATGGCTAATTCTACATCAAGCAGATCTCACTGGTAACAATTTTATCTTTTTTGAAGAAAAGCACTAGCTATTTTTTATAACAATTGAGCATCAAATCATTGTTGCATTGCACTTGGCTCAAGGAAGCCCTGAATCTGAAGTAGATGACAATTGGCAAATGCTTAAAGAAACCTATTATGCTTAGATAAGAAAAATGGCTGCTCTTGCAGGAACAAAACACCACTGAATAATTGCTGTCCTGATTCCTGAAGACTTATACTTCTCTTTATTCATTTATACAACAGTTTAATTCGCATTTCATTGACCTCCTTCAATGCGCATGAGAGAAAGAAAGCAAGAAACAAATTATGGATGATTGATCTAGGCGGAAGTGAAAGACTTGTAAAGACAAAAGTAACTGGGAAAAGGCTCAAGGAAGGCAAAGCCATAAATTTGTCATTATCAGCCCTAGGGGATGTGATTGATGCACTACAAACTAAAAAATCCCATGTTCCTTACAGGTAAGTGAAACCCATCATGCATTCATGTGTGGCATTTGGTGCAATAGATTACAATTTTGTACGTATGTTTTAGTGAAATGATATCCTTTCACCTTTTCAATTTCACAGAAATAGTAAGCTTACACAAGTTCTGAGAGATTCTCTAGGTAAATAGTGTCTCACCTTTTGTAAAGGCAGTTTGTTGCTTTCTTGTTCTACAAACCCAGCTTTACTCTATGCTGTAGCTCACATTGGTGTGTATTCATGTTGACAGGGTGTGAATCCAAGACGTTGATGCTTGTCCACATTAGCCCAAACGAAGAAGATTTGTGTGAGACAATATGTACGTTGGGTTTTGCAACAAGAGTGAGAAGCATTCACCTAGAAAATGAAGAATCGCCAGTAAGATTTCGAAATTACCACCAATATGATATATTCAATGAAAAACTATGACAATAATTTGCTATAAGCCAATCGGAATAGTTTAAATAGGCAAAGCTAGCACCATCACATCTTAGTGACAAGTCACGGAAGGGCAAATCATAAAACAATATGAGGTTCCCTAAAATCTTCCAAAATTAACGAATGGCCGAGAAATTATCTCAGGAGTGTGTTTTCATGCAAACTGAAAGTACCCATTTTTTTAAAAAAATGTGGATTTGACAATGTACTCTTTGCTACTAAAATATAATATTTTGATCTCAAACAGGAAGCGAAAGCAAGGAAGGAGCATTTATTGAAAGGGTTAGACCAGAAGGTCAATGATTTGGAACAAGAATGTGAAGATCTCAGGCTAAAAATAAAGAAGCTCGAGGAGACAATGGAGCATTTAAAAGGACCTCAGCCATCTGTCAGCACAAATTTTGTCATTTCACATACATCCGCTGAAGAGCTGAGAACTGACATTTCAAAGAATGTAAAGGGCTCAAAGAATCGAAGAGAAATTCCTTCTAAGTTACCTAGCTTCATGAAGCCAACTGCTTCTAGCCAACGCAGGATAGGCTTAAATAACAACATTCCCACTAGTAAAAGGCCGCCAGTGCAACCAAACAGAAGGACTTCCTCAGTTTATGCTGAATCTGTAAGGCTGCCGGTGAAAGCTGCCACTTGGCAGTCAGAATGCAGCTCTGAATGCAGCATCTCCATGACAAGCGACATGAATTGGACACCAAGCATTCAAGACGAGACTGACTGTAGCCAAGATGCATCAGAGTTCGAGATTAAACAGGTGATTTTCTCAGAACATGAGAAACCATCACAAGGTCAAGTAGTTTCCTTCAAAGAATGTCAACTAATGGAATCAGGGAATATGCAGAACAAAACTGAAGAAACAAACATTATAGACATTGAGAATTGGCTCCACCAACAAATCATTGATAATACTGTCACATGTCAAAGTGAAAGGGTGCTAACCATTCCTGAAGTAAATGAAGAAACTTACAAACCTAGTATTTCTTCAACAGTGAAGATGGAACGCATTAAAGGTTGCAATCAGATACAGGATGAAGAAAGCAGCCTAGCCCTTCACCCCCCACCACATAATGTAGAGGATATCAAGCTAGCCAAGGTTGTTCATCAATTTATAACAACACAGTCATCCAGCCCAACATCAATAGAATTCTGCAGCAATGACAAAATGAAGGAGCATAAAGATGAAAGTATTGCATACTACGGAAGGTCCAGAAGATCGCTACAGGAAGAGTTGGATGGTTGCATGCTAGAGCAGCCATACAAGGAATTAAAAGCTGGTCCAAGTACACAACTAGAGATTAGGTTCCATGGTGAGAAGCACAACATAGGTAATGTTCTGTCTACATTGGATAATCCACTTCCTGCAATGGTATTGTAGTCTTTTTCCTGAAAAAGTATCCTAGGCAATAAGCATAGCTGAAATAAATTCAGTCCAGAGAACAGGCAGGTAGTTAATCATTTTATGACATATGTATGCACATGCAATCCTGGACATTTTACTCTATTATTCTGCTTCATAGTAAACCATAAAACCTAGCAAAGTTTAGACTTCGTTTTTTATTGTCCCAAACTTCCAACAGGTAATTGAAGAATGAAGACATATTAAGCTATAGAATTACTTCCTAGAGTGAAAGTAGAATAAGCACTGAATATTTTTTAGCAAAAATAAGCTCCGAATTTAAACTTCATTACATAGAAACTGAAGTTATGGATGCTAATCAAGAGACATTCACACTAATATGAGTCTACATGACTGTAAACTAAGAAACATTGTCTGCAAAATCATTCCTTAAATTTAATAGGAATACACTTTATGAAGTAGTTAATAAAATAAACATGGTGTCACTCTAGAAACATAGTCTTTGCTCCAGTATCATACTATTATATATAAAAAACCATATAGCCAGCATAAAAAATATAGCAATTCATTCATGGTAGTGGTTATGGCATGTGTTTACTGGCTTGAACCAATGTACATATAATCCCTGTTCTAGAAGCTCTATATATTATTCTCAAAAAAAGGCGTTTTATATATTTACTGATTTTGCTGATCTCTACAGGGAAGTTAATAAAATCCTTTCAAGCTCTTCGAACAGCATGGATAGGTGCTCTTCTAGGACTAGGCACTGTGAGCCTTGGATTAGAAAACGACTTCTTTCATAGCTTGATGCTCTAGAGTAACTAATCAGTAAGACAGTAATCACATCGATTTAAGAGGTAGTACTCAATTTTAAGAGTGGCTAATTCTGGAAAGCAATATGTTGAATGTATATATTGGGTCATTGTGGCACGATGAAATATATACTGCCAGTTTTCAACAGTGGCAGGTGAATTGTTGATCTGATGCTGAAATATTTAGTATAATTACATATGTATGCTTTCAGAAAAAAGGAAGAAGAGTCTATTCTAATTCTCTTACACTAACTATTGTAGTATATAAACGAAGCTACTGTGCTATATTAATTCTGAGAGTTTTTTTTACATTCATAAGGTGTTTCAGTTAATTTGCGCCCCACTAATAAATCACATAATGCACAATAAGTACATATTTTGGAACAGCAACCTAAATAGCTGTAATAGAGATAAATGTTAGATAATGCTGAAAAGGGAGCGTACTATTTGTATATATGGTGCAAAGGAGAAGCCTGAAGAAACAACTGTTCCCATACATGTACGTACCAATGCTGAAAGGTTTGGCCCTTTTGGATCCTAAGAACAACAAATCTCTCATGTAAAGGCTAGTCCATTGAGGATCAACTTTTTGAGTTTTTGACCATCTGAATGCGACCAATACCTAATCTCAAGATTCTCTTGACTTCCATGCCTTTTCATTTATTCCGCAGAGCAAATATATTTCACTTGCTGAATGTAACAACATATTCCATCCTTCTTCAATACGAATCAATTCAAAGAATACAGGACATACCAGCAAACTTCAGTCTACAGCTGGCATCACCTTCTTTTCCAGAAATTTGGATGGTACATAAAGCATGAGATATCCTCTGTATGCAAGAATTTGTTCACTCATTGTGTGAATACAAAATGCCTCAGTTTCACTAAAACTTCAGTTCAGCACACTGGGCCAGTGACCTAAACAATGCTCTTGCTTAGTGGCCTTGCCCTTCTTCAATGTCATGCAGTACTTCAGGGAGCACAGAAACATAGCCAATAGATTTAATGTTGGTGTTGATCTCACATAATACTTCATATATCTTATCTAAGCAAGGATGAGATCCACCTCTGGAAGTGAACTCATGAACCATGCCATCAACTTCAATAGAACTTGCCCCTGGCATCTTCATTAATCCCCTGTCTTTCATCGCCTTCCGAAGTTTGCTTACACCATCCCATCTCTCCTGTTCTGCATAAATATTAGATAAGAGGATAAAGTTCCCACTGTTGTGAGGCTCAAGCTCAATTAGTTGCAGCAAGGCTTGTTCCCCAAGCTCAGCATCACCATGGGTCCGAGCAGCAGCAAGAAGAGCTCCCCATATTGCTGCATTTGCGTTGAAAGGCATGCCCTGAACTAAATCTTGAGCCTCTGCCAAATAACCCGCACGCCCGAGTAGATCAACCATGCATCCATAATGCTCAATTCGTGGCTTAATACCGTACTGAGAAACCATGGTTTTGAAATACGAGCGACCCATATCAGTCAGTCCAACATGGCTACACGCTGACAGGATTGCAAGAAAAGTGACATCATTTGGTGCTACATTCTCCTTCTCCATGCGTTGAAACATCTCCACGGCTTCTAAACCAAGGCCATGCAATGCAAATCCAGCAATCATCGTCGTCCAAGTCACAACACTCTTCTGCTCCAGGCCCTCAAACACCTCCACTGCCTTCGTAACAAATCCACATTTAACATACATGTCGATGATTGCATTCATCAGTGGAATATGCCAGCGTAAGCTCCTTCTCACTACAAACTGATGCACCCACTCACCCAAATCAACTGCGCGTAGATCCCCGCAAGCCGACAACACCGACAGCAACGCCACCCCATCCGGCTCGATCCCCTCCTCCTGCTGCATCCTCCGGAACACCTTGACCGCCTCCTCAGGCCGCCTCATCTGCGCGTAAGCCCCGATTACTGTCGTCCACGACACCACGTCCCTCTCCGGCATAACATCGAACAGCTGACGTGCGCGGGCCAGGTCCCCGGACTTGATGTAACCCGCGATCATGGCGTTCCAGACGACGCTATCCTTGCAGGGCATCTCGTCGAGCACGCGGCGCGCGGAGGCGACGCGGCCGCAGGAGCAGTACGTCTTGATGAGGCTGGACGAGGCGAGCACGTCGGAGGCGAAGCCGGCGCGGAGGAGCAGGGAGTGGAGCTGCTGGACAAGGGTGCCGCGGAGGTGGGGGGCGGAGGCGGCGGCGGCGGCGTTGAGGGACACGGAGGGGTGGACGCGGCGGAGGAGCGGGAGGGCGTGGGCGTGGAGCGGGAGGCGGAGGGCTGCGAGGAGGAGCGCGGAGAGGAGGCGCGGGTGGCGGTGGCCGCCGCGGGGGAGGAGGAAGGCGTGGGCCTGCAGGAGGTGGCGCGGGGAGGCGACCCGGGGGAGGAGGGAGAGCACGCGGTGCAGCGCCGGCGGCAGAGGCGGCGGCGGCGGCATGCGGATGCGGGTGCGGGGCCCAGTGCCCAGTGGCTGCACTGCTCTGCGCTGCACTGGCCACTGGGAGCGGCCGAGCGGGCGTACGCGTTTCTGGCGCGGGGGCCTCGAACTTGGAACTTCGAAGATGACCAAGGAATGTGTGCCAGGGAGGCCCAATACGGCCCGATTTTAGCGTTCGATGGCCCGAAATCGGCCCGGTTAGGGGGCAGGCATTGAGCAATGGTGTATGTTGTCCCTGACAGCAGAGGGTGCCAATTACTCAATTAGAAGCCTCACTTTTCCTTCACATGCTAGGTTTACTTTTCGGCTCCTGGCCTCCTGCTCCTCCGAATAGAAGCAGTGTCATTAGGTACGTGAGTTCGACTATTAGAAAAGCCTACTAATATCTAAAAACACCCCTTTCATGATTTATATATGAGTTTCAAACTCTCAAAAAGCATCTCCTACAATTTCAATCAAAATTGAGTAATCCAAATTTCTAAATTTATGTAAATTTACACTCTACATGTTGTCCAAGCATCTCTTATTTTGTGCATTTTCTATTTTTTTTTCTCTTTTTCATGAGGCGTGGTAGGTGTATTGATTTTAAATAAAAACTACATCTCAAATTTGCCTACACATAATTTTTTAATCTATTATTTTTTTCATGTCTTATGATTTTTATAGACATATTAACAGGTAAGGGGTATAATCATCTTTATATAGCTCTATAACGCTTGAGTGGCACTAGAGGAGCAAAAAATGCGAACCAATCATATGGGAGGGCGCAGAGAATTCTGAGTGGCGAATATGAGAACTCACACTTTCATAGTGGCATACAGAGAATTCCCTCTTTCCAGTAATGTCAGAGAAGCTAACGACCGTGAAAGCACATAATAGGGCCCACAAACAATGAACAGGTGTTAGATCACCCTACATAAAGTAACAAGTATATTGTTTATTTACAATTAGAGGGCTTAGAGCATCCCCAACTTGCCCTCTATCCCACCCTCTAAATCACTGCAAATTTCAATGTATGACACTACATTGTTATGCCTCAGCCAAAATAACATTAAGTTGGCTCGCCTTTCACAAAACAACAATATGCACACAAATTTCTTCAATTTGTGACACACAACATTTTATCCCGCAAATGCCCCCATGGGACTCACCTGGCAATCATTCCCCTTGTTCCTCCCCTTTCTTCTATCTCTTCTCCACCTTTGGTATGATCGGCAGCCGACAATCTCATCACATGTCGACGCCATCGCTTCCTTAAAGGATCTAATAGACCTAGAGGAGGTGAATATGCATTTTTTTTTACTTTTCTTTGTTAAGGGGAGAAATTGGTCAAAATCAATCCACAAGAGTAAACAACACTATTTGGTACCAATCCTAACAAGAACATGTCATACCACCGCAAGAGCAACAAATAAAGTGAATGCAGGAAGATAAACACAAAAAATAAAGAGCAGAGAGTAAAGGAGGTAGGAGCAATTTTTCTCGTGGTTCGAAGCTAAACTCATGTGTCCATGTTGAGGCAAATATTTTCGCACAAGGACCTGCTCCCATTCAAGCCTATCACCTTATGTCTATTTGAGGTAGTTCTTCACTGCTCTGGCAATGTGGAGTCTGAAACCTTTTTACACCGCTTGATGGCTTCCACGGATGCCAATGCAAGCTCCATAAGCCCATGCCTCTAAATCATCTAGAGGATGAAATACCCAAAAGTAATAAGTCCCAAGTGCCTTGATCGTGTTGGATCAAGAGCTTCACATGATGCACAACCAACCGAAAAGAGAGACACTTAGAAGATGAACCCTAAGCTCTAGTGTTCTCAAAGGCTATGGAGTGGATAGCTCTAACTCTAAGAATGCTCAAAACATCACCTAGCAAGCCTACACAACACTTTAAATAGTCTAAACCTTCAAAACTAAACCATTGGGATTGAAAATATCACAGAAACTAGCCGTTGGAGCTCCACCAGACTTAATATGGTCCACTGAACTCTGTCCAATCAGGCAAATCATCATATCTTGTTGTGAGCAGAACCTATCCATTGCACTCGGACTATGTACGGTGGACATAAAATAACACGAGTCCAGATTGACCAGACTCCTTAAACAATCATGTCCGCTAGACCTAAGCATGCCCTAGACTCCACCGGACACAGTTTGGTGGGACACAAAAGTGTACATACCTAGAACCTAAGACACAGAGCTTCATGGGTCCCATAGGAACATTCCAAACATCCCAACAAACATTCCCCATCACTTTCTTCAATTTATATGGGACTCTTCTGTCGCCTTTCTCGGCTCATGCCTTCTTTTCTCTTGGCTCACAACTTGGTTCTTCTTCTCTTCTTGGCTTGGATTCTTCTCTCCGGCTCATCTCTTTCGGTTCGACTCCTCTTCCTCCTATCAATCTAGGTTCTTCTCTTCGGCTGATCTCTTCTGGCTCGGCTCCATCTCTCTCTCTTGGCTTGACTCCTCTCTTCTTCCTTTTGATTTGGAGTTTGGACCCTCTCCAACTCTCGGCTCGCTTGTTTCTAGCTCGGATCATGCTTGTTTTTTCCTCATTTGTTCCTTTCTTGTCTCGTGGCTCCTCCCTTCGTATTGTTGGATATATGGGGCACTTCTCACTGGCGCGACTTCCTCTCTTTCTCTTGTTCCTTCTCTTGTCTCGTGGCTTTTCCTTTCTTCCTTTTTTTTAGCTTGGCTCTTCTCTTCTTCATTATTTGGCTTGCCTCTTGGCTCGGTTTTCTTATCCGGCTCGTTGGAAATACACTCCACTATTTCATAGTCTAGGATGGGGAGCAGGGGTGAGGAACCTAGGAGCATGGGTATAAAAGGGTTGGGCCTAGGACCATTTTTTAGAAGGCACTAAACCTCAGTTTCTGGTCCATTTTTTGAATTTCTTACGCAGACATATAAATAAAGTGTTTTAAGAAGGTACCACAGAATCGGCCTTTTTACACCCATACGCAGAAGCAGTAACCTCACACCGCAGGATCTACCATCGAGGTACACCACTATAGCTCGTCCATGACATTTAAGCGGGGTGCATATATAATATTTATTAGGAAACATGCCATAGTTTAAGGGTCTGTTTGTTGGCCCATCAAGGACCAACCAAGATAGGATCTAGAATGGGATGGATCGATCTGTGATGTATGGACTGATCTCTAAAGGAATGTTTGGTTGCCGTTTGGCTGGGGCCTCCTCTGCTCTCCACCTCGGCTCCGCCGCCGCGGCGCCATTCTGCCGCTAGCTCCACCTCCTTCCTCGCTGGCGCGCCCCTTCCCCTCCTTCCTCGAGGTGGCGAAGAAGCAGTGGGAATCACGCCGAGGTCCAGGAACAAGCCGAAGCCACCGGTGGGGATCCGGAGGGGCACGACATCGCCGAGGCGCGCGTGAGCTTCGCCGGACGCCGCAACCTTAGGATCTCTGTGCTTGCCGACATTGGCTCCGTCGCCAACATCTCGGTCTGCCACCCCTCCCCGGCCATCCTAGGCATGGCGGCCATGGCATCGCCTCCTCCCCGCTGCTGCGTCCTTTGTCGGAGAGGCCCGCCACCGCCTGAAGGAATTATATGCCCAATTGACAATCATAGGCCACATCGGATGTGAGCTCAATGATATGTGGGACCACGTATGACGTGGGCTACATGGACTATGTGAGACATGGGCCATGGACCGGGTTAGGGCCTCTAGTGTAGAGGGCCCACGGTGGGACTATATAAAGGAGGCGGTGGAGAGGCTTGAGAACACCCTGAGGAAATTAGGTTTTCCCTCTCCACCAAACCCTAGCCGTCACCTCTCTCCCTCGCCTGCGACCGGCGCTAGCACGTCGCCGTGGGCGGATTCCGATCACCGGATGTGTGTATTCCGGTAGAGGCGCAACACTTGGGGCGCTGGCTTGATCAACCGCAAGACGAACCGAAGAAGACGACGTGATCTGCTCGCGTCCAGAATCTGGTCGCGTCACTGTTTCGCGAATTCCCGTTGATCCAGAAGGAATTTCGTGATGCGGCTGGATGCGTTGGAAAGCTCTCGTCGAGGGCTTGTCCGTAGTGTCCAAGATCGTCGAAAACGGACTCCGGACGAGGCCGGGGCGTCCGTTTGAAGACAGGCTGCGCGGGGAGATCGCGAATCTCGGCGAGCACTCGAAACTCGTCGACGACCTCCACGGCATGGGGATCGGCCACGGCACACCTCATGGCTTGTTGCTGACCAGCGAGGAGGAGGCGATGGGATCGCCGTGAACGACTACTTCCGTACAACTACGCGCAGATCGATTGAACTGGCTTCATCGACTCGTCTTCCGCTACACTGCGCATTGTAAGGTAACTCGATCTGTGATCAATTACTTGCAGGGGGTCCTGGGTCTCGGCGGTAGAATTTTGATTCTGTGCTAGCGTAGCGCCCGCGTTTCCCTTCACCGCCGCCAAGAACCACCACCACCACCACTACGGCGGAGGTCGTCCAGATGTAGGTGGCTGCGGTGGAGAAGGAGGAGACGGCGCCAAGCTCCGTCCCGCGCCGTTGAGGGAGAGGAGGTGGGGAGGGGGAGGCGAGTCAGGGGAGGAGGCACGCTGGGGAAGGAGGAGGAGGAGGAGGCGGGCGGGGGAGAGGAGGCGGGGTGGAGGAGGCGCGCCGGAGAGGAGGAAGCACGTCGGGACCGGACGGGACTTATGTTTTTGTACAGGACTAGCAGGACTACCCTGGAATACTGTGGGTCGACGAAGACAACCTGGACGGATATATGGATCTAATTTTTGTTAACCAAATAAAAGATGATGTTGTGCTGGAGCTGGATGGACGGAGCCATCCAAAACCCCAAAACCAAACACACCTTAAGTTGTCCGTGAGTATCAGAATAAGCTCTTTCATTCGCAAGATCCTGTCTTCTGCATGCCACTGTCCATGTCCTCCTCACCCCCACGACTCTAGGATGCGCGGAGCAATGTATAGGTTTGAAACGCTTCCCCTCGTAAAAAGAATCTCGATCGATCAATCCATGATCTATATGCAGCTAGCTAGCTGAACAGTGAGCACCACGGCGAGCTGCGCCATCACCTGGTCGACACCTAAGCGCGCGCGGGTGGGTCGGCGATTGGAGCACATGGCTGCACCTACGAAACGTACGTAGCAGCTAGCGGATGCATCGGAAGGAAACAATCGGGGAGAGTTTGCGGTGGCCTTCGCCGGAAACCATACTGGTTTACCGACCGCCTTACGTGTAAAAATCGTTTGTTTTTTTATCGGCCCACTGTGAAAACCACGGGTAAACGAAAAAAAAAAACGACCTCTAGCTAGCCGCATGGTTGGTTGATGGTTCAATGTCCTTTGCCCCTGAAGCACGATTATCAAACTGCTCTAAACTTTGATTCATGGTTCAATGCGACAAACCAAATGCATCTAATCTCAACTCGATTCATTTAGTCCAACATCCCCACACACCCCACCAAGCCACGCTTCAATGATATCCGATGGCACTACTATTTTCAATTTATTTTTTTATATCAATTTCAAAAATATACACACTTTGGCTTATCTCTTCAGTGATGCGATGGTTCTAGTTGTTTCAATTTATTTTCTTTTTTCTGTAAAAATATACACACTTTGGCTTATCAAGCTCTTTTTTTTTTATCTTGAAACCACTCCTTAAAACTCGAGAAAACAAGTATAACAAAATGAGCATGTATCTACGAGCCAATTCTAAAAGATTTTGAAGCTTACCTCTTTAGCAAATAAATTCACCCCACGAGAACATATATAAGACCCTAGTTATATGACAATGCTCTCTTTCGAGTGCACCTCCATGCACTTTTGCAACATCACTGTTTGGCGCAGAGCCTTGCCCCACAACAAGCGGGTTGCCCAACTAGCCTAGAGGTGCCGATCGTGACTCAACGAAGGAAAGACTCACCTTGTCTACCACAATAGTCTAGGTAGAGGCATATGTGGCCTCTAAAATACTAGTCCAATAGGAAGAGGTTGCTATCCCATTTAAGACCAATTATATTTGTTTCCCATTTCTCTAGCTTCTTGCTACTTTGCTCCTACTAACATTACTAATCAATATCTTCTACTTTCATACTTGGATCATATTACCATTATCAACTGATATTCATATATATGGAACTATATCTGATATCTAGCACGATGATTACGTGGAATTAGCTTATGCCTATTGCCGACGGTTGGGATATCGATCCCAAGTCAACTAAGGTTCTTGAGAAAGGAATTGAAGACCTGCCGAGCAATGCGAACAGCAATCAACGAGCATCAAGGAGACACAGGGTTTTTATCCTGGTTCAGGCCTCTCCGGGAGATAACAACCCTACGTCCAGTGCTTCTTTATATGAAAGAGGATTTGTAACATCCCCAATTTTCAAAAACCAAATTTGGCACGTTAATAATTTTATTAAAATGCATAATTGAAACATTAAACCATTTGAGTGTTGAAAAACATCATGGCATCATCTTCGCATGTAGCCTTTTTGAAATGGTTTGGGTCATTAATTTAAAGTAAAAACCATTGTCATGGGTGTCGGTTATTTAAAGATATTTAAAATAGATATTGTCAAATTCTTTTGAAAGAAGAAAAGAGAAAAACAATATTTGAAAATAAACCCCTTCTTCTCCTCTCGGGCCGAGTCTCCCCCGGCCCAACTCTCTCCTCCCGCCTCTGCTCTTCCCTGCGCGGCCCACCTCCCCGGCCCAGCTCGCGCCAGCTGCGTCCCCGCTGACTGACGGGCCCGCGCCCTGTCTCCCCCTCACCCTCGCTAACCGGCGGGCCCCACCGGTCAGACCCCTCTTCCCGTCGTTTTCCCCTTCCCCTCGCGAGCGCGTCTCTGCTCTCGGCTCGCTCTCGCTCTCCCTATTGCTCTCTTCCCCGCTCCTTCTCCCTCCCCCTTTCCGCGCGTCGCCGTCTGCGCGTCCGGCAGGACCGCCGCGCCAGTCGCCTCCGCCTGCGTCCGGACCCGCGCCTGCCTCGCCGTCACTCCTTGCCGCCCGCGAGCGCCGGTCCATTTTCACGCATTAAATCGCTCCATACCGGCGTCGCCGTGCTCTTTACTCCGTCGCCCGCTCTCGCCTGCGCCGCTGGCGAGCGCTCGGCGCGCTGCCGCCCCGAAGACCGTGCCTTGACCTCGCTCTGCCGCGCCATCGTCCCCGCCACCAGTGCCGTCCTGGTGGCGCCATCGTTTCGCCCCCGCTGTAGAGCAATAGCGAGGGTCTATCGATGTCTCCCCGCTCGCTGTGCTCACCGGCGGCATTAAAGATCAAGCCGTTCCCGCCGCGCCACCCTCGCCTATAAGAATCCGCCCTATGCTCCCATTCCCTCCTTGCCTAGCGCCGTGCCGTGCCTTGCCTTCTCCTCAGTGAGCTCCTCTTGGCTACCCGGTGTAGCACCCTCGTCTCTCTCTCACCATCACTCCCTCTCTGTCAGGAGTTCCGGAGCGCCGCCGAGTCAAGGAGCGCGCCACCGCCGGATCCCCTGTTCGCCGCCGCATCTCTCCGTCGCGCCGCCTCTGGGGTGAGTCTCAGTCGCCGCCGAGACCATCATTAGCATCGCCGTCGCTCCCTCTCCCTCTCCCCGCGCGGAATCGGCAGCCGGTGGCCGGTCTCGCTCTGCCCTTCGCTCGTCGCCGCCTCGGTCTGAGGTGGGAGGCGATGGGGAGAGAAGGGGGGAAGCTCCGCTTCGGATCCGGCTCGTGGGCCTCGCCCCGTTTTGGGCCGACCGGCTCAGCCGGAGTGATTCTTTTCTTTTTGTCGAAAATGAATTAAAAGATCCTAGCACAAAGATTTTGCAGGATATATCAAAAGCCATCCCAAAATTCCGTAAAAATTCTCAAAAGTACCTCGCAGTAAGCTGGATTTTATAAAAATGCTAAATTAATTCTGCACCCATGTAACCACTGCATTTCTAATAGTTCAAAGGCTTAGGTTCCATTATTTCATGTGCATATACAAAATAAGTTAACATCATTCTCTTTAAATAAAATGCATAAAAACTTTATGCCTGATGTACTGTTATTTTCATTTGTATGTTTGGTTCGTGCTCGAGTAGGAGGCCAAGGTGTTGTAGACCCGTCCGACGTCGCTGGTTGTTCCTACCCGTCGTCCGACCAAGGCAAGTCCCCCTTGACCATGTTGTGAGCCATTTTGCTTTGTTTTAAAAATAATTTATTAGAGATTGAAAACCTGCATGCTAAATTAAAAAGCAAAAATGTCGTATTTTCTAGTTATTAGTTAAGCAACCTAGATAATATGGTAAGACTAGTGATAGGCTTAAACCATAAGGACTTACTATTAATCTTGTATATCTACCTACATTCCATTGATATTAGGAAAAATGCCTAAACATGATTTTATCGCGATGACATTTTAATACTGATGTGTGAAAATAAATGTTGTGATAAGAAATGGTTTGAGAAAGGTTTAGAGAAATGGTTTGAGAAAGTGTGTGCATCGAGGGCGATGCCGGGATGGAAAAATGATTTTTCTCTCTCCCCTAAAAATACTTCCGACTAGGGAGAGACCTTTGCCGGTTCGGTGCGAGAAGGCACCACTTTGAAAAAACGGGGCTAAAATATCGTCTCTCTTCTAGTTTAAGGACTGTTCATCCTATGATCCTACGAACTGAGCCATACAGTACGACCTCTAGTCCTGTTATGGGACGGGCCTAGTTGTTAGCCGAAAAACCCTGACGGAGACTCCCGGCGGTCGCCGTTAGTGTTTGAATCTAACGGCTTTGTGGCAAAACACTTTTGGGTGCGTAGCCTCTCGAGGGTAAAGTGTACCCACTCTGCAGAGTTAAAACTATTATGAGCATGCGAAGGGACTGTTCATATGGTAGCTCTTCTTTTCCAAAAAACCGGGAATTTTCAAAAAGGATTTGAGTTGAGTAAAAGTTGTTGAGGAAAAGTTTTGATCTTGAGATAGGTACTACCGACTTGTATCATGAACTGGGTTCGGCCTATCATGAACTGCTCGCGCGGTTGGACCTAACCCCTGTTCCGAGTGATTCCCCGTAACAGGAAGAGACTGAGGAAGAAATTCGCTATGGCTGTGGCCAATTGGCGAGAGAATTTGAGAATGAGCCCCTAAAAGATAAAGATTGGAGATTGAAAGCTTTCTGAGTATTGCTTTTATAAAATTAGGAAAAACGAAAAATGCATTTCTGCAAAACTATCCAAACCTTCTGCTTGTACTAAACCCCATCCGCATATATTCCCGACTTGCGGAGTACCTTTGTACTCACCCCTGTTTTCCCCTTCCTCTCTTTAAAAATTTCAACAGCCGCAGAGCTCCCCTACGACTCTGCTTTCGAGGAGGACTCGGACTACGAGGAGGAGGAGGACTACGAAGACGAAGAGTAGGGTTGCGTGTTGCCTACCGCCGTTGCCTGTGGAGTAGCCTACCAACTAGAATAAAGTCACGCTATGTTAGGTCCCTGTGTGACCGTCTGTGTAACTCTGTATCTCGGCCTGCGTAACGTACTTGATGTACTAAATTGTGACTCCTTTTGGGACCCGTAGTCCCCCTATATTGTAATAATGTAATTCGAATGCAATGTATCAGTTCTGTTTATTTGTGTGTACTAGCCATGATCTTCTGGGACTAGTACTATTTAACACAATAGGGTTCGGTCATTTAGACCGGGTCCGACAGGATTACAAGAGAAAACTCGACGAGACGAACAGGTCTCGACGAGATTATGTGTGTACAGGAAGTAATATGCGATCTTGGCTTCAGGTCCCTCTTCCGTTGCCCTCTGCACGCCGTAGGGGCTTGGTTTATATAGTGTTGGACAACCGACCTACCGGGAGATAATCGGGCCGGGCTAACCACGAGGACGTAACGAACTCGTATACATGCCAAATACATCCCGAGGTAGATAAGGTATACTCCAATTCTTGGGGATCACAACATCTGCTCCAATCCGGGAAACCTGCGTCCGGGTCTTCACGTAGTCGTGTAGAACTCTTGTTCGAGTCGGACTCGAGCATGAATCCTAGACCAATACACACCGTGCCAGCCAGGAAACTGTTCGGCAGGATGCACATGGGTCTGATAGAGCCCTCTAGGGAGCCAGGCCCTAGGAGGCTGTTCGATTAGGCCGTCAGGGAGTGGGCCATAGCAATGGACCGTGATTTTATCCCCGACACCTATCACTCATGACTTTTTAGCCAAAATGCTTTGATTTTTTTTAAGTTGTTTTGAAAATTTAGTCTACTTAGTTTTTTCTTAGAGGACAAAAAAGGTGCACGCACATACAAACTCACTTTATCATACGCATGCACGTGTTAGAAACTGTAAGCTAACATTAAGACACATGCGTGTGCATACCCACTACCAAAATTCTTAGAAAAATCTCAAGAAAGCGTGAGAAAAACTCTAACCTATAGCTCCCACGACCAGGATATACGCTCAATTCTCAATCCACTTAGTTAAATTTAACAATATTGGCACGCAGCTGCGGAGAAGAGCAACTAGTAGGGTAGAGCGATTTGCACAGGAAGGTGTTGGCGCTACAAAGTAGAACAACTATGGGTCAGGGTGCACCACTATATATGGAGAATGAGGCGGTAGTGGTGTGCTTAACATGGTCGTGATAGAGGCTAATGGATGGCTCACGGCCACGGCAACAAAATATGGTTTTGATGTAAATCGTTGGGTACCCTCAAATGACTATGTTGAAATCCTAGCTAGATCCGATATTGAACATTCTTTTTAGAGAGAACCAAATAATGTTTCACTACAGTAGCAAGATAGTGCTTTTGCTACACTATTGTGTCTAGGACTCTAGAGCTGAAAAATAGCTTGTGGCTCGTGGCTCGGCTCGACTCGAAGGTGCTACCGAGCCTGAGCCGAACCCACTTTTGGGGCTCGTTAAAATAGCTAGCCGAGCCAAGCTCGGTTTGTTTTTGACCGAGCTGACATTAGCTCGACTCAGCTCGGCTCGTTGATAGATTTTGAACGTGAAAACGCATTTGGCTTGTGGCTAGGCTCGGCTCGGACAGTCTCGGCCGGAGGTGTTATCAAGCTCGAGCCGTTCGTTTTTTTACCGAGCTCGATCGAGCCAGGCTCGGCTCGTTTCCACCCCTAATTGTATCGTTCACAGATTATGTTCTTCCTCTGTCTATTCTTCACAACTTAAGAAGATTAATTTGCTTTCCTTAGAGACTTATAGGTAAATTGGGGTATTCTACAATAGTCTAGCTTTTATATCCAAGCAGTGGGGGGCTAGCTCGCTAACTTGTGGGTTTAGATGTTCATTTGAGAAACGGCGATGATGAATTACTCTGGGTGTCTTGACGATGAATTAGAAAATATTTTGCAAAAAACTTTTCATAAATTATTTGATTACTTTTTGAAAAAGATCTAACCTTTTACGTCATTTACGAAAACTCGGTCCCTATTCTATACAACTTATTTCACCACCATAGAAAGCACTTAAAATGAAAAAATAAATCAATAAGTAAATACATCAACTAAGATAAGCCAGAGAGATCCTGTCCTTAAAATCATATAACAAACATTCTCGAGATGTCCTTAAAACCTCTTGATCCAAGTACATATCCAACCAGGAGTCGCCTCACTAAATGGACACCTGAGATGGGTAGACTAGAAGAGCACGTGCTAGGTGCAGTAGATGTTTTTGCTGCCCCGACGCCACCCCCCTACCGCCTGAAGCGACGCCTACCAGCTATCCTTCTTCGGACGCGCCTTCTTTTCAGCAACTCAGCATGGGACGTGACGGCATGCCCATCAAAGTCCCAACGTGATTTGCTGTCCATAGAGAACAGGTGTGACAGCGAAGGCCCAGCAGCTCTTAAGAAACAAGTAAAATAAAGTGAGTTAGATTTTCTAAAACATCTAAAATAGCATGAACGAAAGCAGGCTACCTTGTAAAAGCAAGTTGAAGCACGCAGCTCTTAAAGTTCGGCCTGGCATTCAACGTAGCCAACTAATTCATTCAGCCCGACTTAATCTTGTTAGCTCGACAACAAGAAAAAACCGTAAAAACAAGTAGAAAGTGCAAGAAAAACCTCGTGCCACCTTCAGCCTGCCTAGCTAGGGCTGTCTATTCTTAATCCTGAGGGTATTGCTGATTAATTAACGGCCAGTTCTCTGCATGATGAGCAGCCAACCAAGCACGCCTGTCCATCTGCCCGCTGCAGTGTGCAGACGTACGGAAGCAGATCGCATACGAGCCTGAAAGAGGAAGGTGCATGGTCCGAATTCCAGATAAGGAGCCCCCTTCCATCCACAGATGCTCGAAGCAATCTGCAACGCCGTGGCGGGCGACACACACACCCACACACGGACAGAGACAGACATGCATGCCTTATCTTCTGGCCACAGTGGACAGCGACGGCCGTAGCCGAGGTTTACTGAGGTATAGTACGGTAACGTTGCGTATTACTGTATCATTTTTTGTTATTTTTATGTAGCCTACATATTGTCATAATTTGCGATGATTTTTTCGTGGCTTTTAGTAGTCATTTCAAAGATTCTAAAACTATATTTTAATTATTTGTTATAATCTTTAGACCTTATTTCGAGGGCTCTCAAATTTGCTACTGTAATACGCCAACGCAATGATACACTGAAAAGAACAAGGCCTGAACCACTTTTTCTGTATTGAACCCCAACAGTTTGATGGTTTTTCGTGGCTAATCGCGGATGACCGAGAAAACCAAACGACTGATTAACCCATGACCGGCTTCTGCCACCATCCAAAGGCACCGGTCATCTAGGAGGATTGCGAGAAGAGCTGAAGCGTTCTAGACCGTCAAAAATTCTGTTGTTGCGATCCGGATGGATGATACTCAGGGAGCTGGATATATACAGTACGTGTGCATCTAGTGAAGAGTCGACTCACATTAGAGGTTCTTTGTTCTTCATTTGTGCTCTTAGTTTGAGCCGATGGGCAAATAAAAAGAATTGATCAACACATGGGTAAATACGTAAAAAGTGTGATGACAGTGTGAATGCGCAAGAGAGAGTTGGGCAGACTAATTACACACTTACCAACTGGAGAGCCACCTGTGCTAACACTCTGCTTGATCATCTATCCAACCGAGAGAGAGAGAGGGAGTGTCAGTGTCACCACGGGCCGGCCTTACATGAGGAGCAGGGGCCAAGATGTAGCCAAGAACAACTTGCCGATCGACGGCGGCCGGTCAAGACGTACGCACGCATGACCGGAAGCAGCGATCGAGACGCGCGTCGGCAAGTCATCCTTGGCTGCACCACGGCCCCCGAGCCTAATGCTAGGCCGCCGGCGAGCGATCGCCGCCGCCGTGGGAGCTACCGGCCGGTGACCCCATGCATGGGCCATGCCTGCCATGGCCGATCAAGCTAGCTATCCAGCTTAGCCTCAGCCTAGCTAGCTCGCAGCATGCTAGCTTCGGCAGCAGCCATGGTTAGAGACTTAGAGGGGAGAGTGGACGTTAGAGGGAGGAGGAGGGGAGCGAGAGAGATGAGAGAGTGAGGGGGACAGAGATGGATGACACTTTGTGATAGTTTGATCGATGCATGGTGGGCCTTATATAGATGCATCGTCTCCCTCTCCCTCTCTCATATTCCATCCTATTCAATTTCTCACCGATCGACCTCCCAGAGCAGAGATAGAGATGATTGAGTACATTATGAGATCTAGATCATATCCAGCTAGTACTTTTTTTGTTTTTGTTGCCATGGTTCATGAACCATTTACCACAAATCCAAACTAGCATCTCTCTTCTCTATCTTCACAGGTTAGTAGCGAATACCTTTGAAGTAACAATCACAAGGATATCGTTTTGATAAGCCAATGATTTTTTTTTTTGTCTTTCATAATACGGTTAACCATCATGTTAACTAAATAACTAATCGATTACGAAAAATTGGATCGGATTTTTCAACCACCATGTTAACTAAATAACTAATCGATTACGAAAAATTGGATCGGATTTTTCAGTTTTTTTTATGCAGTACCTCGATGATACATGAGCGTGAAAGAGGTTCAAGATTCCGTTTTCTTTTTATAAGGGCTAAAAACGAATCACTTATTTTTTGGCTTTTTGACCCCATATTGTAGGGTGGATCTCAAAAGATAGGAAAGATCTCCCTCCAAGAAAGCTTTAAGAAAAAACACATTTTACATGACTGATATATTGTGTCATAAAATTTTAGACCCTATTCTTTTTAGTTAATCTTATGGGAGCGCCTTGAGCCCAGGCGACTGGGCACTCACGCGCGCGCGCCGGGCCCACCCGTCGGCGGCCGCGGCGGCGAGCCCAGTCTCCTGGGTTTAAGCAAAACCGTAATCTTATTTGACTTATCTCTTTAAGATAGTTTTGAAAGTCCAATCCACTTAGTTTAACTTGTGTTTTACAACTTTTAGACAAGCCTTTGAGATAAATAAAAGGAATTCAAAAATAATTTTTCAAAATTTAAACAAATATAAAGAAATAGACAGGTAAGTCAAATAAGCCAGATAAGGTGACTAGAACATACCCTTAACATGGTATATCAGAGTCGAGGGTTATTGTTCATGTTGGTGCTTAATAAGTACTCACTCTGTTATGAAATAGTAGTCGTTTTAGATTTGTTGTAAGTCAAAGTTTTAAAACTTTATCCATAAAGAACTTTTAAATTATTTAGATTAAGAACATAAAAATCATATAGATAGATTCGTCTTTAAAAGCACTTTCATAATATTATAATTTTTAATACATTATAAATAAATTTTTAATAGATGGAGACCGTGTTAATGTTCAAAACAACTACTATTCCATAACGGAGAGAGTGTTAAAGCATGTATAGACGTTAGGCCGAGCAGTGATTAATGAAACTTAACAAGCACCTAAAGATCGTGCATGACACTTTAGTACGTCAAGCGTTGACAGGTCTGGAAAGCACGTAGAGATCATGACATTTTAGTCCAAGAAGCATGGACATGTCTAAATCAATAAAGCTTCTCAAAGGACAAGCATGGCACTGTTGGATGTATATACATCTAATTACGCACACGAAGGTTCGATGGAAAGAAATTCTGACAAAGAAATTGATACTGTAGCATGGTAATTTTTTCGACTTTACTATCGGACACTCCATACACTTAATTTCATTGTAGAAGGAAGGTAAAAAAAATGTTATGTACAACAATAGGTAGAAAGTTCACAAGGGAAGGAAAAAAAATATTCACTTAGGCCGTCCAGGATTTGTTGTCTACAAACAACGAGAGAAGTGAAAACGGCCCCAGCTAGGCTACCCTTTATCCATGATGATTGTCCGCCCCAAATGCCATCACTCTCGCTAAAAGAATCAGTCGCAGATTCCCTGAACAGATGCCGACAGAAATTTACAAAAATCCAACAAAAATAGCCCCGATGAATCTATAGCGACAAAAAATATCAGTATTTTCATGGGCTATCGACAAAATTACGCATATTTTTATCGGTCTACATGGCCAACAAATTTGTCAGCCAAAAGCAGTCAAAAATAAATGCGACGTAACCTAGTTGCCATAGCACAGGAGGCGCGACATGCCGCGTGCCATCTTGCGCTTTGGGTGCTAACCATTATTTTTTAGGCCATAGGCCGACGAAACTACTTATTTTATGTTAAAATGAAAATAGAAAATTTTAAAATCCCATAAATACGAAATTTTCGTATGCGTCTAGAAAACTCACATTTTTAAAAAAATTATAAAAATCATATACCATAATAGAACCATGTACATGCCATCAACATCATCAATTATATTCCATATCTCAATATACTTTTCAAACTATTATCACAATCATCGCAATGTGTCTCCACGTGCATTCACACAAAATTACATATAACCATAGAGCCACATACATGGCACCATTGATGGGGACGGGGTCCCGATCTTCCGATAGGTAGGATAAACTCGATTGGTGGACTCGGCTCGGACAGTCTCGGTCGGAGGTGTTATCGAGCTCGAGCCGTTCGTTTTTTACCGAGCTCGACCGAGCCAGGCTCGGCTCGTTTCCACCCCTAATTGTCGTTCACATATTATGTTCTTCCTCTGTCTCTTCTTCACAACTTATGAAGATTAATTTGCTTTCCTTTAGAGACTTATAGGTAAATTGGGGTATTCTACAATAGTCTAGCTTTTATATCCAAGCAGTGGGGGGCTAGCTCGCTAACTTGTGGGTTTAGCTGTTCATTTGAGAAACGGCGATGATGAATTACTCTAGGTGTCTTGACGGTGAATTATAAAATATTTTGCAAAAAAACTTTTCATAAAGTATTTGATTACTTTTGAAAAAGTCCTAACCTTTTTACGTCATTTACGAAAACTCGGTCCCTATTCTATACAACATATTTCACCACCATAGAAAGCTCTTAAAATGAAAAAATAAATCAACTAAGTAAATACATCAACAAGATATGCCAGAGAGAACAAACATTCTCGAGATGTTGGAGAGTTTTTAAAGAAACCATTGGAAGCTACGCCGCATAAAATCATATAACAAACATTGGAAGCTACGCCGCATAAATGGACACCTTAGATGGGTAGACTAGACGAGCACGTGCTAGCTGCAGTAGATGTTTTTGCTGCCCCGACGCCACCCCACTACTGCCTGAAGCGACGCCTACCAGCTATCCTTCTTCGGCCGCGCCTTCTTTTCAGCAACTCAGCATGGGACGTGACGGCATGCCCATCAAAGTCCCAACGTGATTTGCTGTCCATAGAGAACAGGTGTGACAGCGAAGGCCCAGCAGCTCTTAAGAAACAAGTAAAATAAAGTGAGTTAGATTTTCTAAAACATCTAAAATAGCATGAACGAAAGCAGGCTACCTTGTAAAAGCAAGTTGAAGTAGCTCTTAAAGTTCGGCC
Source organism: Raddia distichophylla (assembly GCA_005191435.1). Lineage (NCBI taxonomy): Eukaryota > Viridiplantae > Streptophyta > Magnoliopsida > Poales > Poaceae > Raddia > Raddia distichophylla. The sequence continues at coordinate 351,465 of SPJY01019435.1, forward strand.
TGCCATTCAACGTGGCCAACTAATTAATTCATTCAACTCGACTTAGTTCCTGGTCTTTTGAGCTGATCTGAAAGACTGAAATGACTGAACTTCGAGAGCTTCTTAAGGTAGTCTCGAGATTCGGATCTATTTCGTTTGACTTGCTTTTTAAAGCGTTAAGACCCATCTCCAAAACAGCGAAAAAACGGACTGAAAGAACTCAAAGCATATGTTTTTTTCAAAACAAAACGTAGATAAGCTGTTAAGCTGAAAAGAACTGGGCCTATTCTTGTTAGCTCGGAAACAAACCTCGTGCCACCTTCAGCCTGCCTAGCTAGGGCTGTCTATTCTTAATCCTGAGGGTACTGCTGATTAATTAACGGCCAGTTCTCTGCATGATGATCAGCCAATCAAACACGCCTGTCCATCTGCCCGCTGCAGTGTGCAGACGGAAGCAGATCGCATTCGAGCCGAGGGATCGATCGATCGAAGCCTGAAAGAATTCCAGATAAGGAGCGCCCCCTTCCATCCACAAATGCTCGTAGCAATCTGCAACGCCGTGGCAGGCGACACACACACCCACACACGGACAGAGAGAGACATGCGTGCCTTATCCTCTGGCCACAGTGGACAGCGACGGCCGTAGCCGACGTTTGCTGAACCACCTTTTCTGTACTGGACCCCAACAGTGACGGTTTTTCGTGGCTAATCGCGGATGATCGAGAAAACCAAACGACTGATTTAATCCATGACCGGCTTCTGCCACCATCCAAAGGCGCGGGTCATCTAGGAGGATTGCGAGAAGAGCCGAAGCTGAGCGTTCGGACCGTCGAAAAATTCTATTGTTGCGATTCTGGATGGATGATACTCAGGGAGCTGCAGATATACAGTGTGCATCTAGTGAAGAGTCGACTCACATTAGAGGTTCTTTGTTCTTCATTTGTGCTCTTAGATAAGTTTGAACCGATGGGCAAATAAAAAAGAATTGATCAACACATAGGTAAATACGTACAAAGTGTGATGACGGTGTGAATGCGCAAGAGAGCTGGGCAGACTAATTACACACTTACCAACTGGAGAGCCACTTGTGCTAACACCCTGCTTGATCATCTATATATCCATCCGAGAGACAGAGAGGGAGTGTCAGTGTCACCACGGGCCGGCCTTACATGAGGAGCAGGGGCCAAGATGTAGCCAAGAACAACTTGCCGATCGACGGCGGCCGGTCAAGACATACGCACGCATGACCGGAAGCAGCGATCGAGACGCGCGTCGGCAAGTCATCCTTGGCTGCACCACGGCCCCCGAGCCTAATGCTAGGCCGCCGGCGAGCGATCGCCGCCGCCGTGGGAGCTACCGGCCGGTGACCCCATGCATGGGCCATGCCTGCCATGGCCGATCAAGCTAGCTATCCAGCTTAGCCTCAGCCTAGCTAGCTCGCAGCATGCTAGCTTCGGCAGCAGCCATGGTTAGAGACTTAGAGGGGAGAGTGGACGTTAGAGGGAGGAGGAGGGGAGCGAGAGAGATGAGAGAGTGAGGGGGACAGAGATGGATGACACTTTGTGATAGTTTGATCGATGCATGGTGGGCCTTATATAGATGCATCGTCTCCCTCTCCCTCTCTCATATTCCATCCTATTCAATTTCTCACCGATCGACCTCCGAGAGAGAGATGATGGAGTACATTATGAGATCTAGATCATCTCCAGCTAGTACTTTTTTTTTTGTGGCCATGGTTCATGAACCTTTTACCACAGATCCAAACTAGCATCTCTCTTGTCTATATTCACAGGTTAGGAGCGAATATCTTTGAAGTAACAATCACAAGGATATCGTTTAATTTGATAAGCCAATGATTTTTTTCCGTTTTTCATAATACGGTTAACCACCATGTTAACTAATCGATTACGAAAAATTGGATCGGATTTTTTAGTTCTTTTTTTATGCAGTACCTCGACGTGACATGAGCGTGAAAGAGGTTCAAGAATCCGTTTTCTTTTTATAAGGGCTAAAAACGAATCACTTATTTTTTTTGCTTTTTGAACCCATATTGTAGGGTGGATCTCAAAAGATGGGAAAGATCTCCCTCCAAGAAAACTTTAAGGAAAAACACATTTTACATGACTGATATATTGTGTCATAAAATTTTAGACCCTATTCTTTTTAGTTTATCTTATTTGACTTATCTCTTTAAGATAGTTTTGAGAGTCCAATCCACTTAGTTTAACTTGTGTTTTAGAACTTTTAGACAAGCCTTTGAGATAAATAAAGGAATTCGAAAATAATTTTTCAAAATTTAAACAAATATAAAGAAATAGACAGGTAAGTCAAATAAGCCAGATAAGGTGACTAGAACATACCCTTAACATGGTATATCAGAGTCGAGGGTTATTGTCCACGTTGGTGCTTCATAAGTACTCACTCTGTTATGACATAGTACGTAGTCGTTTTAGATTTGTTGTAGGTCAAAGTTTTAAAACTTTATCTATAAAGAACTTTTAAATTATTTAGATTAAGATCATAAAAATCATATAAATAGATTCGTCTTTAAAAGAACTTTCATGATATTATAATTTTTAATACATTATAAATAAATTTTTAATAGATGGAGACCGTGTCAATGTCTAAAACGACTACTATTCCATAACTGAGAGAGTGTTAAAGCACGTACAGACGTTAGGCCGAGCAGTGATTAATGAAACTTAACAAGCACCTAAAGATCGTGCATGGCACTTTAGTACGTCAAGCGTTGACAGGTCTGGAAAGCACGTAAAGATCATGACATTTTAGTCCAAGAAGCATGGACATGTCTAAATCAATAAAGCTTCTCAAAGGACAAGCATGGCACTGTTGGATGTATATATATCTAATTACGCACACGATGACACGAAGGTTCGATAAAAAGAAATTTCTCACAGAAGAAATTGATACCGTAGCATGGTAATTTTTTCGACTTACTCCATACACTTAATTTCATTGTAGAAGGAAGGTAAAAAAAATGTTATGTACAACAATAGGTAGAAAGTTCACAAGGGAAGGAAAAAAAATATTCACTTAGGCCGTCCAGGATTTGTTGTCTACAAACAACGAGAGAAGTGAAAACGGCCCCAGCTAGGCTACCCTTTATCCATGATGATTGTCCGCCCCAAATGCCATCACTCTCGCTAAAAGAATCAGTCGCAGATTCCCTGAACAGATGCCGACAGAAATTTACAAAAATCCAACAAAAATAGCCCCGATGAATCTATAGCGACAAAAAATATCAGTATTTTCATGGGCTATCGACAAAATTACGCATATTTTTATCGGTCTACATGGCCAACAAATTTGTCAGCCAAAAGCAGTCAAAAATAAATGCGACGTAACCTAGTTGCCATAGCACAGGAGGCGCGACATGCCGCGTGCCATCTTGCGCTTTGGGTGCTAACCATTATTTTTTAGGCCATAGGCCGACGAAACTACTTATTTTATGTTAAAATGAAAATAGAAAATTTTAAAATCCCATAAATACGAAATTTTCGTATGCGTCTAGAAAACTCACATTTTTAAAAAAATTATAAAAATCATATACCATAATAGAACCATGTACATGCCATCAACATCATCAATTATATTCCATATCTCAATATACTTTTCAAACTATTATCACAATCATCGCAATGTGTCTCCACGTGCATTCACACAAAATTACATATAACCATAGAGCCACATACATGGCACCATTGATGGGGACGGGGTCCCGATCTTCCGATAGGTAGGATAAACTCGATTGGTGGAAAACTCGACGTTGACGATCTGACCTTGAACAGCACCGATCTAGGCCTGCAATCGCTACACCACTGTCTCCGTTCGTTATGAACCACGCAAGCGCACAGTTGATCTCACCACGAAGTTTAGTTCCTGCAAGCCAATCGAGAATACAAGCAATAACGAAGAAGAAGCAATCTCGAATTGTAAATTGATATTAAGATCACGAAGTTGGGGTTGCACAAACCGAAGATTGACGATACTGCGATGGCAGAAAAATATCTAAGCGAAACCCAAGTCTAATAATAACGGCTACGAGGTTTTAATAGGCAAAAGGGGCGGCGGATAGGGTTTGGGGCGCCCCCCTTGCGCGGTATACAGGGGCCAAAGCCCAAAAGACAAGGTGACGCGGCAACAGGTGGCCTAACAGAATCTGGTCGCCTCTTGTTTCGATGATTGTGATCAACTTAGAAAGAATTTGGACTTGCAACCAGATCCGTTGGAAAGATCTCGTCGAGAGCTTCTCCGTAATGTACTTGAACACTTCAAACGGAGTCGATATGCATCTGCTACGCCCGTTTGAAGATAGACTGCTCCGCTGTGGCCAATCCAGATTCCAACTCATGGACATGGTAGACTTGGTTCCCAACCTGTCTTGGCACAGAGTACCATCCTCGCTGATCAACACCATGATTCCTTAGTACAAGCACAATATTATTAGGTAGTAACTCGCTCTTGTCGATACTCTATTGTGTATTAAGGAACGAGCCCACCTGGTGGTTTAGTTGTCGCGCACGTACCCTTGTTATTGGTCCTTGCACAACGGGTGGTAGAAGAGTGAACGCATCGGTAGGAGTGATGTCATCATCAACCATCATCATAGATAGCATTTCACATCGTAATAGCATGTCCAAGTGACCTTCTCTTTAACACATACATGACAATAACACATATAATGACTATAATATCACAACCCATATGATAACACAAAAATAGAAGAGCTCCACATCACATAGACATACAAGCGGTTCACATAAAATCTCCACATCACATAGAACATATAAATGGTTCACATAACGGCAATGAAGTTCAAGTGGGAGAGAGAGAGATGAGAGATTTGAACTTCCCGGATTATCAAAACAATGTCTATTACTGGCGTCATCTCCTAAGTTGAGGTACTATCCAGCTGAGAGTGTTACAGAAGCACTACCTGCAACCCCATCTCTAGGTGGGCAGAAGGTGCTATAGGAGGTGTCGTCCAGCCTTGTAGAAACAAAAATGACTTGTACAAGGCTTGCTATGAATATAAATTTTGTGAGAATAAGATGTGAATAAGGAAATACCATATAGGAAGACAGTGAGAATTAGGTGGCGCGGGAGGAGGTGGCATATGTGGAACACTAACTCTTGTCCTGAAGTTAGAAGAAAACATATTCTAAAATAAGACATATGTATGTATTTGAGGGAATGAATTTCTATTTTATTTGACTAAACATAAATGATCAAATATATTGCATAATTAGCATAAGACTTATCATAATAAACTCAAATGATCAATTATAAATATGTAGTCCAATTTAAAACATATTTAGCATATGGGAGTATCTTCTCAAATTTAGGGCTTCAAATGGTCATTTGTAACAACATTCTATGATATGTTTTGACATTCTAGGGTGGCGCAGAGAGCAGCGGGTGGGCGGCGCGTGAGTGGGGGGGTGGGCGACGATGTTATGGGCAAGGGTGTTGGGTGGAGGCTACAACTAGCTAGCTCATGCGGGTGGGTGTCTCATGATTAGCCACAAGCATGTGCGGATTAGTCACTGGCGGGTGACCTAGCCCGTAAAAAAAATATTGCATTTTCATCGGCCACATACCGATGAATACAATACACGTGGCGCATACCTATACGTGTGGTCGAGGACGCCAGTATTTTCATCAGTTTGCGGTCGACAAAAGCATGCCACTTGGCAAACCACGCCTTTATCAACTATCACTATATGAAACAACTCAAATTTAGACTGCCCAGACACTGTCTCAATGGCTACAAATCAATGGTCAAGTGACCTGACACTCTTAACGGTCGAGCATAAACCGTAAAATGTCCCATGGCTATCTCGACGGCCATTCTCAGAACCGTCGATGGGCTTACTGGCTCTAGCAGCTGGACTAACGGTTTACCATCAAGAGTGTGGTTGTCTCGACAGATAGGGTTTACCATCAAGAGTGTGGTTGTCTCGACGGTTTTTGGTGGAACACCATCAAGAGTGGCATCGGGCTCCTAGAAAGCCCCTGACCAGCAAATCTTTTGACGACATACCATAAGACATCGAGAGAGACCCCGTTTAGAGCCATTATCGATATCTCTCTCGATGGTCTACTTAAGGCCGTCGAGAAAGACCACGGCATTAACACGTTATGCGGCTGGGGACTTGGGCATTTTTGCCCAAGTCACTAGCCGCACTCTACCGCCTTCTCCCCGTGGCCCATCGTCGTCTCCTCCTCGTTGCTCTGCCAACTCTGTGTCACCCCGCCGCCTCCCCGTTGTCCTTTGCCACCGCCCATCGCTGACGCCTCCTCCATGTTGCCGCCTCGTGGCCTCTTCGCCATCCCCCCTCCCCACCGCCCTTATTCACCAAAGACACGCTGCCGCCTCTTCACCGCAGCCCGTTGCCGTCTCCCAGACCAGCCGCATCTTTGCCTCCCCGTTGCCCTAGCGCTGTCACCTCCCCCGCCTCTCACCTTCGACCACCTCCACCTCCCCTACCCCTTCGGCTAACCCCCTCCATGGTGTCGACAAGTATCAAATTCTATTATATTCACAAACTATTTTCAAATCCTAACTAATAGCTCGCGCTGCTTTCTTGTAGATCTAAGGAGTACATGCCTGAGGTGAGGGCCTCCCTTAGCACCACCGAGAGTCATCGCGAGTTTAAGGCACAGATCCTCAGGGAGAGGGAGGAGGAGAAGAAACATCATCAGGAGGTGCTACAAGTTCTGCAAGCCAGCATGAGGACTATGAAGGATCATCGATGGGCAAAGGAGGCGGCTTAGAGGTAGCGCGAGGTTTTCCACACCAGTATTCTCCCTAGAACGACTCGCCGATGTACATAATACCTATTTAGCACAATATTTCAACCTACACATGTAAATTGATTGACTTCATTTTTCAATTTCGTAGGCGAGAACGAGCGGTTTCGGTGGCCAAGCAGCCTCTCCTGCAGGGGTTGGAATTGTACGACCATGGGGTGCCTTCAACTCCCAGATACGGTTATTTTTTCGAAATCAAGATTTGTGGACAAAAACATGTGCTCATAATCTACGTTTGTCCTAGGCTTCCAGCTCTTAGGCTCCGACGACAGCTCGGGTGGAGGATGACCAGCACAACGAGGAGGGTTTGGGGATCCAACCACCTAAGATAGGACTACGTGTCCTAGTTCTTGGATGGCACCCCACCGAGTGGGCCTTGAGTTGCGAGGTGGGCTTCTCTCTCTTTCTGACAAATATCTATGTGGATGAAATGTTGTGATGAATGGATCATGTGTAAGTTGATGGCTATATGTGCCTGTTTTCGTTGATGGCTATTTGGTTGTGTATATGGATTTAGAATGCAATGCGAATATTATGTGCATGTTTTTAATGGTTTTATGTGTGTTTTATGTTTATGTCAAGGATATATGGATGTTGCATGTTTGATCATGTCCGAGGTTTAGGTAGTATTATTGCATTTTGGGTTTGCACATTACAGGAACTGTTGCCACAAATATACTTTTTGCCATTTTCCCAATTATTTTTTTTAAAAAAATAATTACTCTCAACACCCGCGGACAAGGCTATCGAGAGAGACCCTCTACAGCAACCCCAGGCGGCAAGTAGTCTCGATAGCATCATAGAGGCCATTGAGAGAGCTAGCATTGGGGCAGCTACAAGGTGGTGACCTGGTTGTGGGTCCCATAAAGGATTCTCGACAACTGAGTATGGACCACCAAGACTACGGGCAGTGGCCATTAATTAGCCTCACGGTCGGTGCCATCAGTATTTTTGACCGTTTAGGACAAGCTCGTACTCTCGACGACCGAATCGTGAGAAAGCCTACCTCTCTTGTCCCTATTACAATCGTTTCTCAAGGGCCGGCCGGCCGTCGGGAGTATGTTGTCTTGACAGTTTTGGAAGTTCTCTCGATTGTTCGGGCCGTCGAGAAATATGGTGTCTGGCGTAATGTGTGTTTGTTGGCCATGGCCGACGATAATAAGCTGCGCGGTCGACAAAAATGAGCCACCCGGCACCCGACCGGTAGGAGGCGCGGTTTTTGGTGGGAAAAAATTTAAATTATTATTGTAATTTAAATTATTATTGTCGGCGTAGGGTTGACGAAAATAGTTTAAAAAAATAGTGGGCGGGCTAAAGCGTTAATTTAGGCCCTTTCTTAACGGTTTAATAGCTTAACGACTTATCTACGTTTTAAAAAGACACATGTATCAGTTTCTAAATTAATTGTTAGTGTTTGTCGAGAGAAAAGAGAGGGGTTGTTTTTTCGTGCACGAGCTACTCTTGCTAAAGCGGTATGCATGGATTAAAAAATACCGAAGCAGGCCACAAATAGCAAATATGGTGACTCCGTAACCTCACGCTATTTCCCCTCGTGGTCGGCTCCCACGGCAATGACTCCCAGCTTGAGACATAAATCTAAAACCCTGTTTTTTTTCAGCTTAACGCCTTAACAACTTATCTACGTTTTGAGTTTTTTAATCTTTTTTCGCTGTTTTGAATGTGGGTTTTAACGCTTTAAAAAAAAGTCAAATAAAATGGATCCGAATCTCGATACTATCTCAAAAAATTCTCAGAATTTAATCATTTCAATCGTTTACATCAGCTCAAAAGATCATGTCCTAATACGGAGCTGCGAAAAGGGTGATGAGATTGACAAGAATCGGGAATCGGAGGACCCACCGTGGAATCAAAGGCGTGCCAGGCTGCCAGCCTTCTTTGCCCCATCGAGATGTCTGGGTAGTAGATAATGGGGATTTGACATCTAGGTTTTCATCGATTTGAGGATTTTTTTTTTGTTAGCCCCTCAAATTTCACAAGTCCAAAAGAAACGTCAGAGTGCGACAATGTCGCGATAGCAACTGAATTTTTTTTTTAAAAAAAAAAAGCTTCATCGGCTACGCATTAATTAAGAAATGACTAAAACGCAACCCTACTCCTCCTCCTAACCAGTGTACTACGAATCTCCATCCTCGTGTCACTTATATGGGTCTTGCTCAATATCATCATCCGCAAGAGTGTGTGCGTGCGATGGTATTATTTTTTAATTAATTTTATAATTATAAAAACATGATAGGATAGCTATTAAAACATGGTAGGATAGCCATTGTAAAATGTTTAGTCACAACTAGTATTAGTATCTTGTAGGGTAATGTAGTGTATAGCTATTGGTATTATCACTCAGTTAGTATTAGCATAATTTGTATGATAGATATGAGATATTAGTAGGTTTTCGGGGTTACTTATAGCATACACATGAGGTAGATATATGCAGGTTATTTGGGGCTATGTACACAAATATGATTTTCGGATTATTCTAGCGCTATTTGTAGGGTACATATACCTGTTACGTAGAAATGATTTGCGGTCTTTTTCCTGAGCAGAAGTAATGGCAGACTAAGTTATATTTTCAAATAATATGTGGTGAAGGAGAGATATTGTATGGTGGTACCGGAGTAGATATGTCTAATTTTCAGATCAGTCATACACTAGGATAGATTGTTATGCGCATCTTACGATGCCAACGATAGTATGCACCATGTAATATGTTTGTTCATATAATTGAAGGAATGGTTCGTTAAATGCAATTATGATTATTTATATGTTTTCTGATTCTCATACTAACTGATACGAACTAAACTGACTAACATAACTATGACATAATACGAATAACTGGCGCACCTTGCCAAATTTTTTCCAAAATTCTCCAAAGAAGTTACGCAATTTTTACAGGTAGGTGAAACTTGCAAAGTAACCATAATAAAGCCAGAAAATTGTGACCTTTTATATGTTTTGCATTTTTCGTAAACAAGGAGAATGATTGAATAAACTCATGCAATAATGACATCCTACGAAGAATGAAGGATGCATGTCGCATATGTTGTCGAATTTCTACACATTTTTCTTCGCATTGTAGCAAATTTTTTCACGTGCACCAAACGTGCTAACTGCCTATAATAAAAGTATGACACTTGTCGCTTCACACTACAATTCTACTTGCCTAAGGCTAGGCTTGCGACTAGAGTAAAGTCATAACAAGGTAGTAGTACTGAAAGGTGCGGCTGGATCACCTCCTTTGGAGTTCCTCTTATGGGTAGATCCAATCTCCTGGTCCCTGCGGAGAGGAAAAAGAATTTCATGTTCTTCCTTTCAAGAAGGGAGGATTAGGGAAGTTGATGCTTTCTCCTAACCGCTGGGAAAAGCATGAAATTACAAATTTGGAAATTGTAATACTTTTTTTAAATTTATTTTTTAGTCCCTTTAATTGACATAGATATAAATACTCTACTAGGATGATGCACAAGAAAACGTCGGGATAGCTCAGTTGGTAGAGCATAGGACTGAAAATCCTGTCATAATTTCATGCAACAATGATAACACTTATTACCAATGTTAACGAACAATTGTTGTATCATACCAGCTCGCCCCGTCATTTTTAGGCATTGCCGAAGTGGGAGCTACAAAGAAATTATAAATTAAATTCATGTTTTTAACTTTTCAATTTTTACATTTTAAAAATGTTTGTTTCTTAAATTCATTTCAAATAGGCTTTTCCTGCGTCACCAACGGGTAAAAACAACAGGCAAAACCGACCCGCTATTTCGTACGGGGATTTGCCTCGATGGATGGGCAAAAAAACAACAGCCAAAACCCACCCGAAGCTATTTCCTATCGTTTCATACGACGGGTTTTGCTTTGGCGAAATTATTCACCATATAGGCCTTGTTTGTTTCAGATAAATGTAGAGTTGTGTTTTACTGTAGCAAATTTGTGACCACCTCAAAATACGTTTTAACGAGTTCAAAAAATTATGAAAAAAATATTTTACAAACTTAAAAAAGCACTCTTTAAAACCTCACAAGAATGGCTACAAAACATTACATCATTTGGCATATACAAAAATAACAAATTTTTATTTAATTTAATTTAATCTAAAACAAACAAGGCCATAGACAGGCAATCGGGGGCTATTTTTGAATTCTAAAAAAAAGGAAAAAAAATATTCTCGAAACAAAAATAAATATAAAATGACAAAAAAAATTATGTCACGAGGGATTGGGATTTGGGCTATGATTGCGATGGGCCAAGGAGCAGCTGAGGCCCAACGGGACGCGAAATTATTTTTTTTATAAATTTATTTTTTATTCTTTATGCAAAAATATATGCCGAGTTAAACTTTAGACAGATCTAGGCCCCTGTCGTGCTTTGAAACGGCGATCAAGCACCGGTCGCTCATTGAAAGCACGATAGGTTGCTGAGTTAACAGATGCTACGGTTCACCAGCTGATTGCACACTCAATTAACGATAGGCCACGACCTCCACGATACAGGTACCTGAGTTCATTTTTTATTCATCTTATATCTATTAACATTTCATACCATATCCAATTTACACGAAACAAATTTGAAAATTCATGTAAAATCCTAAAAAACCCATTTTTGAAACTTTCAATTTTTTAATTTTTTTTAATTTTGAATTTTGAATTTACACAAAAATTTATATTTTAAATTTTGAATTTTTGAATTTTGAATTTCAAAAATTGAAAGTTTTAAAAATAGATTCTTTAGGATTTTACATAAATTTTAAAATTTGTTTCGTGTAAATTGGATATGGTATGAAATATTAAACTTTCAATAATTTAAAAATTTTCATGTAAATTTGAAATTCAAAATTCAAAAAATTTAAAATTTGAAAGTTTTAAAAATAGGTTCTTTATGATTTTACATGAATTTAAAATTTGTTTCGTGTAAGTTGAATATGGTATGAAATATTAATAGATATAAGAAAAATCAAACACGATAGGTATGTATGTTTGCACTGTAGGTACATGTCCTGGCCCTATCGTTAATTCAATCAACAATCGTCCTAGAGCCCGTTACACACCGTCCGTTGCATGCTCTCTCAGCAAGCTATCGTGCTTTCAATGAGCGACCGGCGCTTGATCGCGGTTTCAAAACACGACAGGGGTCTAGATCTATCTAAATTTCAACTCAGCATATATTTTTGCATAAAGAATAAAAAATAATTTAACGGACGCGAGGCTGGGAGCCCGTGAGCCATGATGGATCGCGGATGGCTCGCTATTCGGTACTTCGGTTTTCATGGGCCCAAACCGAACCACCGAAATTTCGGTTTTCATGGGCAATGTACCGAACCGAAACCGAGCCACCGAAATTTCCTAAAACAGATACGGCGCCCAAACTGAAGTGCCGAAAAATAACCGGTAGCTCGGTTTCAGTTTTTTTTCCCACACCTACTAGTGCATTTTCTCTTTGGAATCAGGAGGACATTATCTCTGTGGAATCAGAAGAAAATCTACATCTCTTTTTCCTCCATGTCAGGCAAGCGCTCGATCGCATGGCTTGTCAGAAGGAAACCGTCATTAACACTTAAATCCCTGTTTATTTTTAGTTACACTTGTTTGTTTTTTTGAAGCAGTGTATCAAAAGCTTCCACTTGCTCTAGCCGTTTCGTCAGGGCAGAGTCATCGGACCAGATCAAACGCAGCGAGAAAAATCAGACAGAAAAGGCACAGGGGAATTTGGCAGAGACGGAAGAGCAAGGGAGAATCTGGCAGAGAGGGACCATGAATGCCATGTCCGGCCAATCACGCGCAGAGCGGGCGGGCGTGGGGGATGCGCCCTCGCGCTCGAATCGAAGCGTGAAATCGCCGAGAAAGAATGTGGCACACCAAGGTTAGGCGCCCGAGTAATGTGTGTCAAGTATTGCAACAAGAATCAGACAGTACTTCTTATCCTTATACATGTCTACCAGATAAACTTGGCTATCCTCGCGGAGGCATGCATCTTCTCCACAATTTTTATCATAGAAGAAGAAATTTGGCCACTGCGCAGGCCCCCCAAGTAATGTGCTTTGAGAGCTGGCGGCGTGCATTGGCCATTGTAAATAGAGACAGATCACCCAAAGACCAAATAATCGAGCAAGACTTGGTGTATGTCCTTCTACCGCGTGCATCCTTCGTGGAGAAAGCCTCCACTTTAAACTGAATCATAAAGACTGACCTATTCAAATCGGGAACAAACATAAACCCTACAGCAAATTGACATTCAAACCCATATGAACCCTAGAGATTGAAGGGGATTCACACTTACTTGAATGGCGACACTGGCGGCGTCGGCGCCACTGGAGGCAATGTGCTTGAACCACCCGCAAAATCCATGTCGCTTGCCCAAGTCCTGTCCTGCTGCTTCTTGCTCAATCCATCCGAATCTTGCTTGCCCGCATCGATTTGGGGGAGGCGGCGAATCGGGCGGAAGAACCCTAGAATGGGGGGACATTTTAGTCCAAGAAGCATGGTGACGCAGTCCGGTCGGGTCGATCCTAGGGGGTTTAAGTGAGATCTGACGGGTTGGTCCCACCCGTCAGACCGTATTTCCGTATTTCGTCACGTATTCGTTCGGCTCGCAGCGAGAAAACGCCCATAATGGCCTGTATGAGAGGGACGAACGACTGAAATGGCAACACTGATTGAGGCCTTTAAATAATGGCAACCGCGGTTAGGGGGTGAGTTATAATGGCAACAGTGATATTTTCCCTTTTTTTTGGTTGGCCATTCAAATTTCACATATCTGAGGATCTCATGATTTGTACTAGTTCCCGCATCCGCATCAATACGCTGGTGCATACCAAAACATAGCCGTAATTACACGTACATGTGAAAGTCATAATTACGTTACAACCAACGGATTAGCCCATAGAGCAATAGATTTACAAGTTTGGCCTCCAGGCCTAAATAGTCACAAGTCCAAAAGAAACGTCAGAGTGCGACAATGTCGCGATAGCAATTGAAATTAAAAAAAGAAAAAAGCTTCATCGGTTACGCGTTAAGCAATGACTAAAACGTAACCCTACTCCTAACCGGTGTACTTCGAATCTCCATCCTCGTGTCACTTATATGGGTCTTGCTCAATATCATCATCTGAAAGAGTGAGTATGTGCGATGGTATTATTTTTTAATTAATTTTATAATTATAAAAACATGATAGGATAGCTATTAAAACACGGTAAGATAGCCATCGTAAAATGTTTAGTTACAACTAGTTAGTATTAGTATCTTGTCGGGTAGTAGTGTATAGCTATTGGTATTGTCACTCAGTTAGTATTAGCATAATTTGTACGATAGATCTGAGATATCAGTAGGTTTCCGGGGTTACTTATAGCATACACATGAGGTAGATATATGCAGGTTATTTGGGGCTATGTACACAGATATGATTTTCGGATTATTCTAGCGCCAATTTGTAGGGTACATATACCTGTTACGTTGAAATGATTTACAGTCGTTATTCATGAGCAGGAGTAATGACAGACAAGTTATATTTTCAAATATTATGTGGTGAAGGAGAGATTTTGTATGGTGATACCGGAATAGATCTGTCTAATTTTCAGATCAGTCACACACTAGGATAGATTGTTATGTGCATCTTATGATGCCAATGTTAGTATGCACCATACAATCCGTTTGTTCATACAATTGAAGGAACGGTTCGTTAAATGCAATTATGATTATTTTTATGTTTTCTAATTCTCATACTAACTGATACGAACTGAACTAACCAACATAACAATGACATACTACGAATAACTGGTTGTGGCGCACCTTGCCAAATTTTTTCCAAAATTCTCCAAAGAAGTTACGCAATTTTTACACGTAGGTGAAACTTGCAAAGTAACCATAATAAACCCAAATCATTGTGACTTTCTATATGTTTTGCATTTTTCGTAAACAAGGAGAGTGATTGAATAAACTCATGTAATAATGACATCCTATGAAGAATGCACGTCGCACATGTTGTCAAATTTCTACACATTTTTCTTCGCATCGTAGCAAAAAAAATTTCACATGCACCAAACGTGTTAACTGCTATAATAAAGGCATGACACTTGTCGCTTCACACTACAATCCTAAGTCACAATTTTATGCAACAATAATAACACTTATTATTACCAATGTTACGAACAATTGTTGTATCATACCAGGGCGCCGTCATTTTTAGGCATTGCCGAAGCGGGAGCTACAAAGAAATTATAAATTAAATTCGTGTTTTTAACTTTTCAATTTTTACATTTTAAAAAATGTTTTGTGTCTTAATTCATTTCAAATAGACTTTTCCCGCGTAACCAACAGACGGGTAGAAACAACAGGCAAACCAACCCGCTATTTCGTACGGGGATTTGCCTCGATGGATGGAAAAAAAACAACAAGCAAAACCCATCCGAAGCTATTTCCTGTCGTTTCATATGACGGGTTTTGCTTTGGCGAAATTATTCACCATATAGACAGGCGATTGGGGGCTATTTTTGAATTCTAAAAAAGGAAAAAAATTCTCGGAACAAAAATAAATATAAAATGATAAAAAAATTATGTCACGAGGGATTGGGATTTGGGCTATGACTGTGATGGGCCAAGGAGCAGCCGAGGCCCAACGGGACGCGAGACTGGAGCCCGTGAGCCATGATGGATCGTGGATCGCTCTCTGTTCGGTACTTCGGTTTTCATGGGCAATGTACCGAACCGAAACCGAGCCACCGAAATTTCCTAAAACAGATAAGGCGCCTAAGGCCTTAGGGGTGGGCGTTCGGTATTATCGGTATATTCGGTTCGGTATTTATGGTATTCAAAAAGTTCGATATTCATAAAATGGATGCCGAAATTATGCCTAAAAAAACAGCTACCGATACCAAAAATACCGAATTAATTCGGTACGGTATTCCGGTATTTTCGGTAGATCGAGCAAATAGACAGTTACCCGTCGCCGGGGGACGCAGTCACCGAGGGAACGCCGTCGCCGGGAGAAGCCGCGCCAATCGCTGAGGGAGGCCGTCGTCAGGGGAGGCCATGTCGGGGAAGGCCTTCACCGAGGGAGCCGTGCCCATGGGCGCCGCCCACCGGGGGACGCCGCTCGCCTAGGGTTTGTGCCGGCTAGGAATGGGAACTGAGACCAGGAGAGTGGCGGCTAGCTAGCGTGCTGTCTAAGTGTTTAGTGCTCTACTTGGGACTGGGAGTGGGAGGAGGAAGGGCTGGGCTGCGAGATGCTGCCTGCTCATGGGCTGTGGCCTACTCATGGGTTGCGGCTAGCTCAGTGCTCACAGCAGTACAGCATGGCATATATGGTATTTCGGTTTTCCAGGATCAAATACCGTACCGATACCATAATACCAAAGTTTCCAAAAACAGATACCGAAGCAAATACCAAATACCGTAATTTTCGGTATTTTTCGTTCGGTACGATACGGTATTTCGGTATCGGGATTTTTATGCCTACCTCTATAAGGCCTTGCACAATTCAGCTTATTGTAGGGCAGCGTAGCGTTTCAGTAAAATTTGAAAGTTTTTAAAGAGGTTTAAATGTAATTAAAAAATATTTTTAGAATCTTTAAGAAGACCACTAAAAACTGAGAAAAATCATTACAAAATATTACACCAAATAAGCTATATAAAAAAGATAGATTTTATTGAAACATTAGCTACGCTACACTAAGCTGAAACATAGGAGGCCTAAACTGAAGTGCCGAAGAATAACTGGTAGCTCGGTTTCGGTTTTTTTCCCACACCTGCTTGGAAGTTGGAATCACGACATTTTCTCTTTGGAATCAGAAGAAAATCTGCATCTCTTCTTTCTACATGTCAGGCAAGCGCTCGATCGCACGGCTTGTCAGAAGGAATCCATCATTAACACTTAAATCCCTGCTTATTTTTACTTACACTTGTTTGTTTTGGAGTAAATTACATTGTTGCCTCTTAAAGTTGATCAAAAATCTCAGTTAGCCCCCTAAACTTTATTTTGTTTGCTGCGGCCCCTTAAAGTTATTTTCGGGTGGCACAAAACCCCAGAAAGTTGAATTTTGTTGCACCACAACCCCTAAAGTTGGCTTTAGGTGCTGACACCTGGAAACAACTTTGAGGCCACAGCGGACAAAACAAAGTTTAGGAGGTTAAGTAAGATTTTCAACAAACTTTAAGGAGGCAACAGTGTAATTTACTCTTTGTTTTTTTGTTACATTTTTATGATTACATTTTTCAAATCTCTCTTCCAAGCAGTGTATCAAAAGCTTCCACTTGCTCTAGCCGTTTGGTCAGGGCAGAGTCATCGGACCAGATCAAACGCAGCAAGAAAAATCAGACCGAAAAGGCACAGGGGAATTTGGCAGAGACGAAAGAGCAAGGGAGAATCTGGCAGAGGGATCGTCGATGCCATGTCCGGCGAATCACGCGCAGAGCGGGCGGGGCGTGGGGGATGCGCCCTCGCGCTCGAATCGAAGCGTGAAATCGCCGAGAAAGAATGTGGCACACCAAGGTTAGGCGCCCGAGTATTCAGGATCACAACTCGGAGTCTCTTTATATGTGCACACCCACCGACCATCCCCCAAAGAGAAGGCAAGCTTTCTTCCCCTTCTTTGAAGAGGAGCAAAAAAAAAAAAAAAACAGAGAGAAATCGCAACGAAAGAACAGAATCAAGAAACACCATCGAGTCGACGAGCGAGTAGCTCGGAGGAGAATGGAGATTCGGATCCCTTCGCCTGCTTGCTTCTCTGCAGGAATGCACGCGACGACGAGGGGGGCAGAGAATCGCACGAAGACGAGCGCCACGACGGCGAAGAAGACGAGGCGGGTTCGGGGATGCTGGAGCAGTAGGGTTTACAAGTGGGGGATTTATAGGCGGGGTGAAGACACGTGCACCGTCCGATTAGTCCTCGGAGCATCCTGACCGACGATCTTCCGCTACGGCGTCCCCCGCTTTGTAAAGGTCGATGCACGTTGGGCTCCTCCACTCTGGGCCTGTTGGGTTCCTCCACTCCTCCAGCCCACCCAGGAATGTCGCTGCTCCAGCCCAGTAGCCCACGAACCGAAACCGATCTGTCGCAACGCGTTGGGGGTGTAAACGGGCCGGGTATCGCCGAAATATTATACGCAGATTCAGTTCATCGGATATCTAGGCCATGTTCTTTTGAGCTGAAATGACTGAACTTCAAGAGTTTTTTGAGGTAGTCTCGAGATTCGGATATATTTCATTTGACTTGCTTTTTAAAGCGTTAGAACTCACCTTCAAAATAGGGAAAAAATGACTAAAAAAACTCAAAGCATATGTGTTTTCAAAACATAGATAAGCTGTTAAGCTGAAAAGAACTGGGCCTTAATTTATCGAAGCGGATAAGAATACTAACAAAACCCTCCTCCAACTCATATTACAATGGTTTTTACTAAATTTAAAAGTAACACATTAAAACACAATATATTTTTAAAGTGTTCGCATGACGTGAAGTCCAACGTGCTCCATTTTACTTGCGTGGATGCCTGATTGGCTGCCATCTAACCCGACCCAGTGACCCACATATCGGCCTATCAGGCCTTGTACCTTTCAGCTTAGCGTAGCGTAGCGTTTCACCGTAACAAAATTTAAGAGTTTTAAAAAATGTTTAAATATTCTAAAAATAATTAAAAATAGTTTTAGCATCTTTGAGAGAACTACTAAAAGTCAAAAAAATCATTACAAGTTATTACACCATATAGCCTATATAAAAAAAAACACACAAATTTTGCTACATTTAAACGCTGCGCTACGCTACGCTACGCTAAGCTAAAATGTACAAGGCCCCAGTCTCCCTCTTTCTGTCTCCTCTCTCCACATCAGCATCCAGCCACCAAATAGTCGCAATGTCACGTAAAATCTACCGCAAACCTGGTTTTGACCAATCAAAAGACTAAAATAGAGGCCATTTTAGCTCAAACGCAAAAGTTCAAAGACCAAATTGACACTTTTTTCATTTTCTTACTTTTTTAAAAAAATATAATAGTTTGATTTGTCATATCCAATTTTTTCCGTATTGGAGATTTGTTTAAAAACTCCAAAACACACGTTAAACAAAGTTGATTTGACCTTGAGGCTATATTGAAGAGCTTTTAAAGTTACCGTACAAGAGTATCATCAATTCAAGCCTGACTTAGATTAATTCAACATTATTTATTTACTTTTCATCCTTTCGACCAATGCAGGATCGATCTAATTTAGGCATCATCGGTGATGCTCTAGGCCTCTAGGGTAGCTAATGGGTTGCACGCACCCCATGGATCTTGTCCGGCAAGCAGCCTCCGCGACGTATTATGACACTGTTCGTGTTACTCCCTCCGTCCAGTATTCATGTTCGTATTTGGCTTAGGCACCAAGGCCAAGGTTTGATGAAATTACAACTTAATCTAATTAATTTCACAACTGTCGCATTGACCTAGCCGCGCGTCGCCTCGACTTCTGACGCCATCCCTGCGTCCCGCGCTCCCCGCTTAGCATGAAACGCCATCCCGCGTCGCGTGCTCGTCCGTGTGAACATGCATGCATGCAAAAAATTGCGTTGTGCGCCTAGTAAAAATGATTAGGCCGCTATAATCAGTTGCATGCATGCAAAAAATTTCCTGGACGGCATGCGCGGCCGCAAAACAAACCGATGCTGCCAACGCCTAAGAGTATACGTACATCAATTCTGGAAAAACCAAAAAACGTAATACGTTGATGTTTCCTATACGGAGGGAGTACTTTTGAGAAGTGTGGTTATCTTTACTTTTTTTTTTCCCAATCTTGCAAGAGAAGATGACTTGGTGATTCTGGCGGGAACCAACCACTATCTATAAAGCATTCAGCCACTTAATAAGAGCATCCGTAGCAGGTACTCTATAATACTGTAGCAGGCACTCTATAATACGCCGTCCCTCCATTCCTGGAGCGCATCTTCATCCGCATAAGCATCTTGGACGTTCTATGTTCTTCTTCACCTGCGGAGAAAACAACGTTCAAGTGTGATCATCGGCGAGCTTAAAATCATATATAGTTTGAAAGCCTACGCTGGAGATTGGTGTGGTGCCGGCGATCGGACGGTCGAGGCTGGTCCGGCGCGAGCGCCCCGGCCGGACGTCCGACGCCTGGGGCTCGCCTATTTTTAAACCTTTTGCATGGTGTGAAGGACAACATGGTCCATTTTACTTGCGTGGATGCCTAGTGGGTTGCCATCTAACCCGACCCACGTATCAACCTATCCAGGCTCGGTACATTTCAGCTTAGCGTTTCACTGTAACAAAATTTAAGAGTTTTTAAAAAAGTTTAAATATTCTAAAAATAATTTTATCATCTTTGAGAGAACTACTAAAAGTCTAAAAAAATCATTACAAATTATTACACCATATAGCCTATATAAAAAAACACAAATTTTGCTACATTTAAACGATGCGCTACGCTAAGCTAAAATGTACAAGGCCCCGGTCTACCTCTTTCTGTCTCCTCTCTCCACGTCAGCATCCATCCAACAAATAGTTGCCATGTCACGTAAAATCTACCGCAAACCTGGTTTTGACCAATCAAAAGACTAAAATAGAGGCCATTTTAGCTCAAACGCAAAAGTTCAAAGACCAAATTGACACTTTTTTCATTTTCTTACTTTTTTAAAAAAATATAATAGTTTGATTTGTCATATCCAATTTTTTCCGTATTGGAGATTTGTTTAAAAACTCCAAAACACACGTTAAACAAAGTTGATTTGACCTTGAGGCTATATTGAAGAGCTTTTAAAGTTACCGTACAAGAGTATCATCAATTCAAGCCTGACTTAGATTAATTCAACATTATTTATTTACTTTTCATCCTTTCGACCAATGCAGGATCGATCTAATTTAGGCATCATCGGTGATGCTCTAGGCCTCTAGGGTAGCTAATGGGTTGCACGCACCCCATGGATCTTGTCCGGCAAGCAGCCTCCGCGACGTATTATGACACTGTTCGTGTTACTCCCTCCGTCCAGTATTCATGTTCGTATTTGGCTTAGGCACCAAGGCCAAGGTTTGATGAAATTACAACTTAATCTAATTAATTTCACAACTGTCGCATTGACCTAGCCGCGCGTCGCCTCGACTTCTGACGCCATCCCTGCGTCCCGCGCTCCCCGCTTAGCATGAAACGCCATCCCGCGTCGCGTGCTCGTCCGTGTGAACATGCATGCATGCAAAAAATTGCGTTGTGCGCCTAGTAAAAATGATTAGGCCGCTATAATCAGTTGCATGCATGCAAAAAATTTCCTGGACGGCATGCGCGGCCGCAAAACAAACCGATGCTGCCAACGCCTAAGAGTATACGTACATCAATTCTGGAAAAACCAAAAAACGTAATACGTTGATGTTTCCTATACGGAGGGAGTACTTTTGAGAAGTGTGGTTATCTTTACTTTTTTTTTTCCCAATCTTGCAAGAGAAGATGACTTGGTGATTCTGGCGGGAACCAACCACTATCTATAAAGCATTCAGCCACTTAATAAGAGCATCCGTAGCAGGTACTCTATAATACTGTAGCAGGCACTCTATAATACGCCGTCCCTCCATTCCTGGAGCGCATCTTCATCCGCATAAGCATCTTGGACGTTCTATGTTCTTCTTCACCTGCGGAGAAAACAACGTTCAAGTGTGATCATCGGCGAGCTTAAAATCATATATAGTTTGAAAGCCTACGCTGGAACTTGTGGGGAGCGATTTAGGGGCGGTTTGGATCAATGCCTAAGAATGCCACACCTAATGTTAGGCTGGCCACAGGTGGTTAGGTAGCTGTTTGCTTCTTCACTTATAAGCTTAGGGTTGCCACATATGGTTAGGCGTGCCGCAGCTCATTTGCCTAGTGATTTTTCGCCGCAGTTGTGGCGCTGAAAACGACCGCCGCAGTTTGCCACGCCACAGCCGCGGGGGAAGGAGGCCGACGCGAGGGAAGGGAGGCGGCGGCGAACCTCGGCACAGCGGCGGATCCCTGCGGGGTGGCGAGCCTCGGCGCAGCGGCGGCCCTCCCAGCTGTGGGGGTGGCGGAACCCAGCGGGGTGGCGGAGTGCAGAGGCTGGCATGGAGGACAAGGGGGCGGCGTGCCGACCGCGCCTGCTTCTTGTCCTGAGAGAGAGAAAGAGAGAGAGAGAGAGGAGTCCGACGGCGGAGATGGCGACCGGCGACGGCGGGCGGAGCTCCGGCGGCGGTTGGAGGTGAGGAAAGGGAGGGGCGGTGGAGATCGATAGGGAGGAAGGAGAGAGAGTGCGGCGATGGAAGTGAGGTGGATGGAGGGGGAACCGGGAAAGCCGTGGGGAAAGAGAGGAGAAAAGGAAAGAAAAGAAAAGGAGAAAATGAAAAGAAAATGAAAAAGGAAATTGATTTTTGATTTTTATATGGTAGCAAATAAAATGTTTGAAATGAAATTTTTTAAAATAAATTAAATATGGACCGATAGGGAGGAAGGAGAGAGAGTGCGGCAATGGAAGTGAGGTGGATGGAGGGGGAACTGGGAAAGCCGTGGGGAAAGAGAGGAGAAAAAGAAAGAAAAGAAAATTAAAAAAGGAAATTGATTTTTGATTTTGATTTTTATATGGTAGCAAATAAAATGTTTGAAATGAATTTTTTTTAAAATAAATTAAATATGGACTAATAGATATATGTCCTCACATAATATATGATTTACCATGTGCTTAATTATATATGTTATAAAATCTAATTATATGGGGCCTTTGGCAAAATTATGTGGCAGGCATCCAAACAGCTGCCAAACAATTGTTAGGCGTGCCTACCGTTAGTTGTGGCAGCAAACCAAACACTCGCTAACTTTGGCCAGCTTAGTCGTGCCACACCTATGGCAAACTACTAAGGTTAGGCTAGACATTTTTAGTCACGAACCAAACAACCCCTTACGCTCTTGATGCATGCCTTTTTTTATCTGTCTAATGGACTGGTTGGACATTTGTGTGTGAGCGGTCAGTGGGGGCATCAAAAGTTGTAAATGTCATGAGCTCTGCAACTAACTTTTTTAAAAAAAAATTTATGTTATATCGAGATGTTTGATGTACCGTCCAGAAAATCGACATTATTAACTCTAAATCACTTCATATGAAATTTCTTGAAAAAACAGATTTAAAACATCCATTGTAGTCACTCCAAAACGTATAGTGATGATGGAGGAAATAAATATTTTAGATGTAATGTGAGAAAAAAAATTTAGAGGGAAGGATTGAGAGAGTAACTAAAGTGAAATGGAGTTGGAGGATGCAGTGGCGGATCCAGGACAAAAATCATGTTTGGGCAATGCTAAAACTATATTTCATTTTCTATAGAATAAAAATACCATAAATAGCATAAAACATGTTAACTCCAAGCTAACATTTCACTGTTTTTATAGTTTTACTAGTCACTAACATTAAAACAAATTAAACGTTAAATCTATCAAAATATTGCGTGACAAAAGAAGAAAACATACCACTATGATAGGAGTGTACGAGGCAATTGCATTCTTCGGGTTTTAAGGCGTTGAAAGCGACGTATTATGGTTTCATCATCAAGTTGCTCCCATATAATTTCCCGATCGGCAATAGTAAAATCTTGATCATAAATTTCAGCAACACGAGTAATCTACTGACTACTGGTCTACTGCATATGAATAAACAAATGAACAATTAATTAGTTTAGGTTGTTTAGCTTTGATCCCATCCTTTTTAGATAATAGAATATATATTATCTTGAGCGATTGAGTCCTTGATGGGCTGATCCGCTGATGGCTTGAGTCATTGAGTGCTTGGTTGATGATCTGCACTGGGCACAGGCAGTGGGCATGCAGTGGCACGCCGTAGTGACCAGCGAGCAGAGCAGCAAGGTTGAGCACTTGAGCAGCCACCGCCCACCGGGGACAGGCTCCCTTGCCGTTTCACGCGTGCGGCGTGCTGTTGCTGCTTGTAGCCTTGTAGGCGTCGGCGTCGCCGCGTCATTGCTGAAGGCCGAAGGGCGAAGGCCAAAGGCGAATCGACGCGATGACGGCGCTTGCGAATCACGAACTCGCGTGACTCTATCTCCTGCACGTATTCAGCCTTACCACCTCTCTCTCACAGCCCTAGATGACCCAGGTAGATGATATTTGAGTGGGCTTGAGCCCTATACCCCAAGGAAGGTATAAGTGGGGGTCCAAATCCAAGCCTGGGCCGCCGCCCTGGCAGCCCAGGTGGTGGATCCGCCCATGGGAGGATGGAGTGACAGATACGGATGCTCTACCAATTCGGATTGTTAAAATGTTAAAAAGAGTTGTTTTAAATATAAAAAAAAGCGGGCAAAACAAGATCGAGCCCTACCATGCTCTCGCGACTTTGCCGTGCTCACAAGTTTCTTGAAGGCGTGCGCGGCGGCGGCGGCGGCTACTCCTCCGATCCTAACTACGACCCCGTTTTCGAGGACCACAACGGCGTCGTTCTCAGCGGCGTGAGGCTCATCAAGGTGGTGAATTTCCGGGGCACGGACTGCGAGCTGCGGCTGCTCAAGATCCTCCTGCACTGGGCCCCTGCCCTCGAGCAGTGGCTGCTCGTCACTCCGGACGAGGACGAAGACGACGACAAAGAGGGGATCTCGGCAGATCAGCGGCAGCGGTAGAAGCAGGAGATTGGCGGCAAGCTGCACCTAAAGGCCATCCAGGGGAAGGTCGCGGCGATGTCGAGGGCGTCGCCGGAGGCCCACGCCGTCGTGTGCCGGCCATGGGAGGACGGCAGATGGAGCCCGGCGGTCGCGGGATTCCACACCAGGGCAAGCGCGCGTTAGGCCCTGAACTCCCTTGGAGCCTTGCGCTCGGGCGTCATGCTGGAATGAATGATCATGAAAATCAAATGCTCCACCCTTCTTAATAACGGATCTGCTCACTGGCAGTCGCCTAGGCCACAGTTCACTCGCCCAGGTGACTGCCTCCCCTGTCTCCAGCACAGGCAATTTGAGGGGAGGGGGCACCAAGAAGGGGAGAGGGGGAGAGCACCGGTGATCGTCACATCTTCCTCCTCGCCGGTGACCGCCGTGCCGCTTTCTTCTTTGTCCCTGGCGACCGCCACCGCCGTAGCCACCATGAGTTTTCGGGTTAGGGATAGGGTTTGGGTTAGGGGTGGGGATCTCCATGCCGCCGGGTTTAGAGGGATGGCCGGAGAAGGTGGTGGCTTGGCCATTGGCTGGGGTTGGAGTGAGGACGGTGATGGCGTCGCCAGAGCCGTCGGAGGGGGGTGGCACGGCGGCGGGAGGGAGTTGGGGGCGGCGAGGGCGCCGCCGGCTGGGGCGGGGGTGGAGGAGGGACACGGGCGAGAGAGAGAGAGAGAGAGAGAGAGAGAGACGCGGGGAGGAAGGGGAGATCTCAATCCAACGGTCTAAAAAATTGCTTGGGCACCCCTATAGGGACCCAGGCGATTGTGAGGGAGTCAATCCCTTTTAATAAAAAAAGTGTTGTGGAAATTCGGTGGTTTGATCTCTTATGACTGTGATGTCGAACTAGTTTTTAGTTTCAAACTATATATATGTACTAATAAAGTAGCGATAAGAGTCTGTTTGAAACGTGTCGGGGTGTTTGATCGGTGCTAACGCCCCAGACCCAAACCCCTAGTGAGGTCTACTATTGTTCATACTTCGGCGGTTATGAATAACATCGAGATATGTTCACACGGGGGAAAACAAAATTCAAATGGACTAAAGTGAGGCGTGACTGCAATTGTGGCATCGCGATGCTATGCCTTCGCTCAAAAGAGTCTGGTAAGACAACTCCGGCTCAAATGGTGAGCCTAGTAAAAACGAACTACGTTTGAAAAATGCGTTCGGGGTGAGACTATCGAAGTCGGTGAAATATGAGCAATAAATTACGGAACAATGATCAAGTAAACCTAAAACATTTTCCGTTAGCATGTGAAACATTGTTTACGGGAAACAAAAAGTTTCAACGATTATTTAGGGATGTTTCAAACCAAACAAGCAGTATTTTACACAAGAAAGCAACAAACATGTGCAAAGTGTTGATAAAACATGCAAAAAGCAATAATAAAATAAATGATGAAACGTAGTGGGAATATGAAACATGGACGGGGTATTAATGAAACATGGCAAAAGTAATGATAATATATCGTTAAAATGATATTCTTGTAGTTATTTAAAAAATGTTTCACCTCATACAAGCAAATGTCTCGCAAGACCAAAACCAATGTATCATAAGAGCAAACATAATGTTTCACAAATCAAATAAATTATCCCATGTATAAGATGTTTCGCCGGATCAGACACTATGATTTGCGGGCGAAAACTCAAAGTTTAATGCGTATTAAGGGATGTGTTAAGGTAAAATGCATTGCACCCCCATGACCTCGTTCTCATTGCTGTGATCGATGTTAAGTTCGTCCCAGTCACAACATGAGTTCACATTGGCGTATTTGTCATCGCTTTCCACAAGTTCTCTAGCTGTTGTGGATGGCTAGATTCAATTGAAATGGATTGGAGACATGGAATTTGGGGGAATGTGTGGAAGTTGGAGAAAGAGAGAAATATGAGAGATTGGAGGAGAGAGATAAGGGAGCCCCCTTCCTCTCTGCATGTGCCATGTTGTGTGCAGGACCAAAATAAGGTGGCACATTAGAATCATTTTCACAAGTACAATATAACAAGTCTTTTATGCATTTCCTACAACCCAAACGCATTATGTTAAGATAGGATGTTCCAATGGCTTACCATTTTTAATTTTATCTTACTTTCATATTATTTTGGCACAATCTGATTCTTTTTCTTTATCCCATTTCAAATATTGTTCTCATTCTCACCACGCGCACGCGCACGTGCGCACGCGTGCACACACACAAAGAAAAAAAATCTTTGCCAAGCTTTGACTCAGATAACAACATAGCTTGTATTAGCTCCAAAAGCCTTCAGTTTAGAGAGAGATCCCAAATACACTTGCTAAGGATTAAGATGCAAGGGTTTTAAAAATTTTCATTAACTTTCAAATACATTTCTTAAAAAGAAAAACATCCACTCACCCAGTACATTCGAGACATGATGGACAACAACAATCTTTGTCTTGTTTGACAGAAGCCCTTTTAAATGGTCAACATCTAGAGCCTCTTCTTTAGTCAAACCAACATACTTTAAGATAGCACCAGTCTTCTCGGAAACTTTTTCCCAAGGACCACTAGCGCTACTATGCTATGCAATTGTAAGAACAATCTGGCCAAAATAATAGAAGACAGAGTTCTCACTGAGAAGTATACTGAAGGCTTCAAATTCTCATAGAACATAAAACAAACAAATCAATCGGCCAAATTTCGATGAGATAAATTAGCACTTTTCTCTGGAAGAAAGGTATGTGTGTTTGATGAGATGAAGACTTTGCAAATTAATAGGCTAAAAAGGAATTGAGAAAAAAGCCAGAACAGTGAGAGAAGCACATAGTTCACAATGACATGCATCAGTATAGAAACATAGACAGTAAACAGCAGGTGCAACTAACAATTTTAACAGTGATATAAATAATGTATCATCTGGGAAAATAGAACACTAACCTCATCTTCTTGTTTTAAGTTAGATAGGCCCCATGAATAGGCTACTAAATTGAGAGTGAACGTGGCACCACTAGTAAACACAATTTCTCTGCTATCAGCTGCATTGACAAAATTCGCAACTTTTGTTCTTGCACCCTCATATGCATCAGTAGCCTTTGCGCTGATACCAACAAAATAAGCAAGCATGTCAAAGGGAGCACGGTGTACATATATTTCTAGATGCAGAAATGCTAAAAACATACAACTAACCTTTTCAATCTAGGCAAATTTGAGTACTTTTTTTAGTTAATGGTAAAAACCGGGCTCTACATCCGAAGATGTACACAGCCATACATAATCATCAATCATTACAAGACCTCACCAAAGGGTGGCAGAATAGATTGGCGCCGCACCTTGACTCGATCATTTCTAATGCTCAGAGTGCATTCATTCAGAACTGATGCCTGCAGGACAACTTCATGTTCGTCAATTGTGCTGTCAAGGAGCTTTACAAAAAAGGACTCCATCAATGTTCATCAAGCTGGATTTCCAAAAAGCTTTCGACTCCGTAAGCTGGGAATACCTACTCGAATTGCTGCAGCACTTCGGTTTTGGATCAAAGTGGAGAGAATGGATCGCCTTGTCCTTATCATCATCTTCTTCGAAATTGGACATAAATGGAAGTGTTGGAAGGGCTTTCAAGCACAAAAGAGGATTGCGCCAAGGGGACTCCCTATCTCCGCTCTTGTTCATCCTTGCTCTAGAGCCTCTACAGATGTTGGTCAACAAAGCACGTCATTCGCTTAAAATTAGCAGCGTTTCAGAGAAGATTGATAGCTCACAGTTATCCATGTATGCCGATGATGTGGCGATCTTCCTCAAGCCAACTGCCCAAGACTTCCTTACTCTAAAAACTATCCTGGGCTGTTTTGGAAAAGCTTCGGGATTGGAGGTTAACGTGGCCAAATGTGAGATCTTCCCAATTAGATGTGACCACATCGATTTGCAGGCTATCACCACCAATATGCAAAATGAGTGTGAAGCATTTCCCTTGCACTTATCTGGGTCTACCGTTGAAGCCAACTTTGCTCAGGAAAAGTGACTACCAAGCTCTTTTCGAGAAGATCAGTAAGAGGCTGGCAGGTTGGAAGGGGAGCCAACTTTCAAAGGCTGCTAGAGTGGTCCTAATAAACACGGTCCTCACTTCCATTGCAGTCTACCACCTCACAGTGTTCCCCTTGAGTAGATGGGCAGCAAAGAAGATTGATAAATGTCATCATGATTTACTGTGGAAAGGGGTTTCTGACCCCAGTCGTGGGCCAGTTTTGGTGAATTGGAAAAAAGTATGTCGACCAAAGAGATTTGGTGGTTTTGGGGTCAAAGATCTGCTTTGCTTCGGTAGGGCCCTTCGACAGAGGTGGAATTGGTTGCGATGGGAGCGCCCGAGGAAACCGTGGGTACCTTATACCTTTCATCAAGACAGCGCAGATGTCGATCTCTTCAATGCCAGCACG
This sequence comes from Raddia distichophylla, assembly GCA_005191435.1. Taxonomy (NCBI): domain Eukaryota; kingdom Viridiplantae; phylum Streptophyta; class Magnoliopsida; order Poales; family Poaceae; genus Raddia; species Raddia distichophylla. The sequence continues at coordinate 380,304 of SPJY01019435.1, forward strand.
TCATTCATTCTTGGGGACGGGCGGCGGTTTAATTTTTGGAAGGATGCTTTTCTTCAAGGTTCCTCTCCTAAAGATCTAGCGCCTGCCTGCTTTGCCCTCTCGACTACTCATTCGCTCACTGTCTGGCCAGCTATCTCTGATGGTCAGTGGGTGGCACATCTGGATGGTATATCGAGTGATGCCGAGATCCAAGAGTTCATGGTCCTCTGGACAAAGTGCCAACAGGTTGTCCTCCTTGCGAGTTTTGATGACAAAGCAGTTTGGAGGTGGACCACGCATGGTCATTATAGTGCGCAATCAGCTTACCTCGCTCAGTTCCAGGGTTCAATTCAAGATCGATACTACAATGCAGTCTGGAAGGCGTCTTCAGAGCCTAAATGCAAGTTTTTCATATGGGTGGCTTTACAGAGGAAAATCCTCACCGCAGATATCTTAGCTAGAAGAGGGTGGCCGAACTACCATATTTGTCCTTTGTGCGGCATTCATGAAGAAACGATGGACCATCTTTTGGCTTCCTGCAGTTTCACTAGAACTGTGCGGCGCCGCATCTTCATTGAGCTCCCGGGGATTCAACTCCATGTCTCGGATGCTGGCCAATCCTTCAATGATTGGTGGATGTATTTGAGAAGTAAGTTTCAATCCACAGCGAGATGGAATTTTGATGGCATTGTCATCTACACGTGTTGGAATATTTGGAAAGAGAGGAATAGAAGGATCTTCCAGGACGCTTACTCGTCTTTCCAGGAAGTGGTTCTCTTAATAAGAACAGATCTTCTAAATAGGGTGTTAGCTTTTGGTGCCAACGATCATGGCTAAGGTCTTCTTGTCCCGGTGCTCCTAAGGGCGTTCGGTCTTGGGCCGGTGTCCGCAGGCCGCGGGTGCCTTCATTTGTTTTTTTTGTCTTTTTTTCTCCTAGTGGTGTTGTGGTTCACGCTTCATTTTTCTTTTCCTTTCTTGAACAGTGTGTGAGCTCTGTTACTGTTACTGCTGTTGTTTTTGTTTTTCTCTTCTATAAAGGAATAGGCAGTGCTCCTGCCAATTACTTCAAAAAAAAAGTATTTGGCTACGAGGCACTGATATTTTGTGATATTTTTCTCTAGTTGCTGAAACGGAATGCTAAACCATGGGCATTTTACTGACAAACACTACTGACCATTAAAATACAGGGCCGGTCGTTACGTCAAGGTCCTAGCCTAGAATTAGTCAGGCATGGTAATGAAGAATAGTCATACATATCAGGGTCATAACCAAACTGGAGATGAACCAAAGGAAGGCCAAAATTTCTTGCGGGCACACCAATTTTTGGAGATGAACCAAAGGAAGGCCAGAATGTAAAAGCATGACCAAATTTTGATAGGGTCATCAAGGGTTACAAACCAAACACATTGCTATTTTTTTTTTATAGTTTCCTCAGCCTTTACCGGATCGCAACGCACAAGTTTCGCTCTGTGGCGGCCAGCCCAGCATCCTCAAGAACAGCTGGATTGCTTCAGTTAGACACCTTAACAATCTGACGCAACTCCGAGAACACCTGCTACTACCCTGGCAGCTGATCTATCGGGTCGCTCGACAGCCGAACATCAAAGATGACATTTCCTGGGTGCACTCCTCCTTCTTCGGATCTTACTCGGACAAATCTGTATATAACTTGCAGTAAATCACTGCATTTTAAAATTTCCGATCTACTACAATCGCATGTAATTCAATCACCGGTTCAGCCGATTGCGGTAATGGCTAGTTGTAAACCAAATAGGTCAAACGATCAATCGCCGGTAGTAGACGCATGACGCCTGCTCCTTCTTGCGAATCATCCTTCGAGAGCAAACATTCTGATAGCGTATTGTAAAACCTTGCTACCGGGTGTAGTCCAATGTATGGAATAACAATCGCGCAATCATAGAAGAGACAAGATGTAAAGATGGTGTTCTGCTTTATTGAAAGGAAATGCACACTACGTTGGGTTTCCACCTCTATTTATACTAGTATATAAATTAAGGTTTTAGACTAGGTCCAATATAGAAAGCGACTTCTAATCGTACTCGATGGTATATATGGATGGGCTAGGTGAGCCAGGACCATAAACCGGTTCCCTAATAGCAGCCAAGCTGGCGACGCACCCGACAAAATTTCCGTGCGGTGAGGTGAAACAAAACACGAGGAAAAATACTCACCAAAAGCTTCCTATATTAAAGCATGCAATGCTGTTTTTAAAATCTTTGATGATATTTTAACCAGAATTTGAAAATTTAAATTTATAGCAAATTCGCGTTTGGAATTTCTATCTTGATCACGAACGATCTAGTGATTTCATGCGATTTGAAACCCAGGCCGCATCTCATGGCTTCATCCACCAACTCCGGATCGATATTCTTAGAGCAGGCGGTAAAGGTGTTTGGTTGTGAAGCCCACCATCCCGATTCAAATCCTCATAGGAACAATAACCTGTGTCTCACTTTGAGAGTGTGTTATACCTGTGGGACCGAATCGTCGGATCTTGCAGTACTCCTCGAAAAAACTCATATGGAGAACTGTTCTTAGAGCATGTGGTAAAGGTGCTTGGTTGTGAAGCCCATCACCCAGATTCAAATCCTCATAGGAACAATAACATGGGTCTCACTTTGAGAGTGTGTTATACCTGTAGGACCAAATCGCCGGATCCTGCAGTACTCCTCAAAAAAACCCCGGTCGATATGCATTGTCGTGAGCACATGTTGTCCTTGTTGGGAATCCACCGCCCACATGAGCCAGCCCATCCCTGGCCAGGCACGTGTACGTAGTGTGGGCCCGAACTCAACTTGTAGAAAAAGTCAAACTCTAGTATATGCACTACTATATATATTAGAGATGTTTTGATCTATTGTGTACATGCAATCAAGAAAAGTAATAAAGATTTTTCAAATTTTGATCTATTATGTATATGCAATCAAGCAAAGCAACAAAGATTTTTACCCACCACATCTATGTGTTCTTTGTACTTGCGTATAATCGAAGCCTTGTACTACACTTGGTAGCAAGGTTGCATAATAGTTCCAATCCTTCGTGCACGCCCCCACGCGAGCACTTGGGTGGGACCCACCTCGCTCCATGTCATCTTTCGCTTCGTTCCAGTATATCACTCGCCTTAGTCCGCGTTTCTTCGTTTATGTCTGTCACTCGTGGCTATCGAGACGCTTTCTATGTTGCTTGCCGGTCTGCGTCTCACCAAGTCACCAACACCAGCCTTAGCGTTGTGCCTCTCACTCTCTTTAATCTCTCTCCCCGGCGAGGATAGTGGACGACCTTGGTGAACCTTTGGCAGACTAATGTAGTGACCACGATATAACAAATTGCTAGATCTAGAGTGGAAGAGGGTTAGGAAGAGTGCATCCCTATTTTTACCGTGATAACTCAACTAGGGTCATGTGAAACTTTGTTCTTGTCTAGTGAAACTTAATTGATTTTCTTCTTGTGAAACTTTTTTATGGGGTGGTTTTTTAATAACAGTGAAACATGAGGTTTCATGAGTAGGTTAGTTGAGTTTCATTGGTCCTCTTCAAGGTTACATCAGTCGGTTTTTGCCAAGTTATTGCATTGCTCCTTCAAATTTTATAAGTAGATTAGCCAAGTTTCGTTGGTTTTGCTTCAAGTTTTATTAGTAGTTTAACCAAGCTTCATTGGTACTTTCAAAGTTTCATTAGTAGTTAGCCAAGTTTCATCTATCCTTCTTCAAGTTTTATGAGTAGTTTAGCCAAGTTTCATTGGTTTTGCTTCAAGTTTCATGAGTGGTATAGCCAAGTTTCATTGTTACTCTTAAGTTTATCAGTAGTTAGCCAATTTTTATCTGTCCTTCTTCATGTTTCATCAGTAGGTTAGCCAAGTTATTCATTAATTCTGCTTCAAGTTTCATCAATAGTTTTTTCAAATTTCATTAGCACTCTCAAGTTTCATCAGTAGTTACTAGTTAGCCAAGTTTTATTGATCTTTCTTCAAGTTTCATCAGTAGTTTTTTTAAGTTTTAACAATTATTTTCCCAGTTTAATTAATTTCACCCCCTTTTCATATGTATATTGTCAAGTTTCATCAGCAAGTTTCTAAGTTTTTGCAGTTATTTTCAAGCTACCATGCTGATGCTAGCATGATGTCATACCTCCGATGGGGTGATTCACATTGGAAGTCTAATTTGAGGCGCTCGCCATAAAGTAACTGTATGGAATATGTGTATGGTTAATATTACATTTAAATTCTTGATTTAATAGATTAAGACTCTAATTCTGGCCCTATATGTAGGCAAGGGTCTCGATCAACCCATCAGTCAATATACCGTGGTGATGAGAAGGAGCGCTCATTATTGTGCCTCTATGTCTAGGGCTGAACCAAAAGCTCGGGCTCCATCAGCCATTCGAGATCGATTTGAGCTCATGAGCTCAAACCTTGTTTGAGTTGATCTTGAGCTACCAAGCACGGTTCTCTATCAAGCCGATCTCAAGTAGCTCGGTTTAGGCTTGAATGCTCGTTTACATAGACCACATGATAGGTCCACAACTCAAATTACTCAATACCCATTGGTTGTAGGCAGCAAAACCGATAAATAAATGATGAAACATTGTGGGAATTGAAACATGGCAAAAGTAATGATAATATCATTAAAATGATATTCTCATAGTTATTTAAAAATGTTTCACCTCATACAAGCAAATGTCTCACAAGATCAAAACCAATGTATCATCAGAGCAAACATAATGTTTCACCAATAAAATAAAGTGTCCCATATATAAGATGTTTTGCCAGATCAAACACTATGATTTGCAAGTCAAAACTCAAAGTTTAATACATATTAAGGGATGTGTTAACATACATTGCACCTTCCACACTAGCACCTTCGGATGGAAGGAGTGCACGTTTACCACCATGTTGTCGCCCCATGACCCCGTTCTCATTGTTGAGATCGGTGTTAAGTTCGTCCCCGTCATGACATAAGTTTACATGCATTGGCGTATTTGTCATCGCTTCCCACAAGTTCCCTAGTTGTTGTGGATGGCTAGATTCAATTGAAATAGATTGGATATGTTACGTGCAAGCACGCAACAGAGGGATACGGCCCTTGACGCGGGCGAGATGAGATATTGTCGAAGCTACCGCCTTTGGCTGTTATCGGAGCCACCGTCTACGAGATCTAGATCTCAATTTTTAATTCATTGCTTGGATGATAATAAAAGATACATGACCTTCCCTTTTATAGGGAGCACAAACTTAGATTATAAGAAAAGATCGACTTAAACAACAAGAAAGGAATTACTTGAACTCTAAAAAACTAATCCCTAATAGATAGAAACATATTCTAAAATAACCACAGCCTAGGGCCACGTGCTACAGCAACCGCGTACTGTTCACGCATGCTACAGTACCCCGTGGTACTATTCATGGCCCGTTTGGGCCCTATTGGGCATGCCCATAACATTACTGTGAGTACCCCTTAATTTTCACTCAGTTTATTAGAGATATAGCTTGGTTTTGAGATGCGGTGATTGAATACTAACATACAGGCTGACCCAAGGTGAGCCGAGTACGTTAACACCCAATCTGACTGCATAACACAAGCAATCTCTATTAAAACAAGTGCGAACTCGGGTACCGGATATGTGCTTCAGTAACGGCTCCCAAGATCAGCTACCGTCACACACATATCCTCATTTAGATCGATAACACAACACATAGATAATGGTCATATCTTAATATTACAAAGGGTATGGACTGTTGTCCATACAAATAAGTTTAACATAGTTCCGAGTGGTTCGCAGCGAAATAGATAATTGTTTCACAAAAACAACAACAGATCGACATCCAAAAGAAAAAGTCCACCGTGGTATGCCTTCCAACCCAAGGACAACCGACTGGAAGCTATAACTCGGCACCGTGCCCACTAGCATCGTCGTTCCCCGCTTGATAGTAGTATTCAAGCGTGGGGTCACTATCACCTGCAACAATTATCAGCACATCGGTTGAGTACAGATGGTACTCAGCACTATAAGGTACTTATAGCCTTGTTCATGCATATTAATTATCAAGTGAAAGGCTAGCAAAACAGTTTTCAGCATAAAGAGCATTTTAAAAACGTAAACATAAGTAGATGACGAATGGCATTTGAACAATCAAGTAAGGATTTGTGAACCAACAGTAACATCATCTAGTGTAACATAGTCAATTTTATCAAGATAAATCCATTGGGCTCTGTCCGCCCAAGATCTCTATCCGACCATAACATTAACGGGACTCTATCCGTCCCCGGTCTCTACCCAACCGATCACCACGAGCAACTCAGTGCTCGGAAACATAGCCCAATCAAAACCATAAATAACCATTCCAGAACCCAAATGCTAACCGAAGTGTCTCGATTTAATGAGCTTTCATCCCTAACCAAGGGACGCGGCTGTTCGAACAGTTCATAACTCTGCATAGGTATACGATTTTACCCACACGACACAGCAAGCCATGCCGAAGCCTCCTAGATGTATATGCCAGATCATTGGATCGCCTGATAACTGTAATCCACTGTTCCACGTGTCGTGTTGTGGTTCAATGGAGTTAACCGTTACTGTGGACGTTACTCAGGGCTTTCTATCCAGATGTCCCAGAGCCCTCACGGAAGCTACCCATGGCTAAGAAGCGGCCTCTGGGAGGTCCCCACCCACAAACACAAGCGAATAAGCAACAATAGCCCCAATAATCACCAATGATACAAGCACGCACATAAAGTTAGCTAAGTGTCCCCACGATACACGTGTGGTCGTACGTATAGTAGCTCGAAATGATGGCACCATGTTCGGTCCTTAATCGCTCGAACGGGGCTACATGACCGGGATCTCTCCTCCCGTCATCTCCTATCACCCGTTCCGGCACAACTCCAAATCCTCACATCCAATCATCATCAAAGTATCATAATCAAGTATTGCTCTCAACCACGTGGACACTAAGCAAGTCTAAACATTCGTGACACAACCACAGATATATAGTACCCACTTAGGCTATCAATAAATGGATGTATCAACCTATTAATAAACTAACCATTAGTAGAACATAACTACTTCTACCCATCAAATATCATATAGAAACTAGCATGCAACGTTGATAGAACATAATCAAAGTGATGCAAGCAAATAGAGTTCAACATGATTGATTCAAATGAGGGGAGTAATAAGTGCCTTGTTACTGGTCGCCGAGGGGAAGAGCGGCTTGCTCAAGTTCGGGCTCCTCCGGAACGTCGTTTCCTATTGTTTCGGTAACAAGCACATCAACTAAAATCCAAATAAATACCAAAACACAGAGAATCATGGAACAACATAATATCTCAGAAAGTTCATAAGCTAATGCAGGTTTTGCAAAAAGAATCACTCAAATCCGAGCTCGGATGAGTAAGATATGACTATTTTAAGTCAGGGTGCTATGGGTAGCTCGGGTTAGAAATAGGAAGCTCGGGAATGCTCAAGGTAGCTCGGAGCTGAGTCTATTTGCCAGGGGAGGTTGTTCTTTTGTCAAATAAGGCTTACCATAGATCGGATGTGGCTTATCTTAGCTCGCTAAGGCAAGGTCTTGGTTGGGCTCTAATAGGTTTTGCTCAGGTAAGTCACTCAGCGGGTACGTCTCTCAGTGCGGGCTATTTTTGAGGCAGAGGATAAGCTCGGCTAAGCCTAGGATCATCATGAAAGTTGTAGAGAATCTCCTGGCGAACAACTTTCATGTAGAACACTTCTCGATCCGGGATACGGACTAAAACTGAATAGATTTGAGAATGCTGTACTTAGGCTCGGTTTAGCTCAAAGATGAACTTATGAACGAGGCCTAGATGATGCAAGGAATGGAGAAGAGATTTTCTAAGGTTCTTACCAAGCAAGGTGTGCCTTGCTTAGGATTGGACGTCCCAAGGATGAAGAGATCGAAGAGGAAGAAGCTCGGTCGTGGTCTTCTCCTCCGTTGCTTGCTGCTGTACAAGCTCAGTTCTTGCTACTGCCTTCTCCTTCCTTCTTGGTGTGTTTCCTATTGCTGCTCTATTCCTCTAGATGGTGGAGAAGCTTCCCATGCACTCCCCTAGGCTTGGGAACATAAGAAATGACAGCAAGAAGAAGAACTAGATGAGTTCTTGCTGCTGCAAGTTCAGAACATGCGGGGTAGCGAAAACAAGAGAGAACTCACCAAATCCTTCGTGCATGCGAATGACTTCGAAGGTGTAGGGAGCTCAATTGATGGAAAGATTAGATCTTAACATGCGCAAGCTCCCACCGAGTATTTGGGTGGATTTGAGAGTGGAGAATGGAAAAAATTGCTGCTGTTCTTGTCCAGCTCGAGCAGCAGGAAGAGGAGGCAAAAATGAGGGTGGGGAGAAGTGGAAGAGGGCTGGTTGGGGCCTTAAATAGAGCTACCATGTGCGGGTGACAAGTGGGGGCAGGTCCCACCTGGAAATGAGGGGCTTGGGTAAGAGAATGGGTGAGAAAAGTAGGGCGCTATAGCTGGACAAACTCCCTCGCCATTTGGCTCTTCTCGCGGCTGTCCATCGCCATCTGGTCGCCGCGCGCAGACGGCGCAGTCGTCCGGGGCCACGTGTCGCACTGTCTCTAGCACCGCCCATTTCGTCCAATGAGAAGGTAGTCATCGAGTCTTTGCCCGGGACAAAAAGAATAAAGGAACTAAACAGATCCGGGCTACTTCAACAGCTTTTAATAGGAGAGGTAGGTCTCTTAGCTCTACTCGGGCTTCTCCTCACTCGGTTAAATTCCCCCGGGCTGGGTGTTGCCCGGTAAGGTTCAGTCGGGAGTGGTCGCCCGACTGCTCTCTGTGCGGCCACGTGTCCTGCTCGCCTGGTGGTTGTGTGTTTTGCTCGCCAGCCTGCTCGCCCGCCACTCGGGCCTGGTCGGAGAAGCTCGGCTTGGATAATGGATCACTCGGTAGTGCTCAGCTGAGTGCCTACCTGCTCGGCCAACTAATAAATGCACTCGGCGAGCTATATGACTGCTCGCCAAGGTGGCTAGGCTGATCCGTATCTTACTATTCAAGTGGCTTGGCTCACTGGTATACTTACTGGCTAGGCCTAGAGTCCTATGTTCCCACCAGATTACCTGGTGCTTATATGCAACTTCATGAAAAAGTTTTAAAGAATCACAATAAAACCAATAACCACAACTATGATATGCATGCTTCAATTAAAATAATAGCTGGGCTGTTACAATTACTCCCCCCTTCAAATCAACCTTGTCCTCAAGGTTGAAGCGATGACGCCCGAGAACTTGATGTCGATGTTGAAGTCGAAGCGCATCACCATGCGCACGGCGTAGCCGCGCTGGCATGGTATGTCTGCATTTGATCGGATGGTGGTGATGGAGATGTCGTGGTCGCGGATGTTGTGCTTGCCGTTGTGGTCGTTGAGTGTGTTCTTGGCATGGATGAAGACGTGGAGTGATGATGGGCTGGATTCCATGGCGTCATTCTTTTGAGACCCTCGTCACCTTGGGAACCCTCAAACGGGAGACGCACGAACCATGGATGTTGTCCGTGACGACCTTGACCACCTTGTCGACCTTCACACTATGATGCGGCTCCTTTGCCTTGTCGACCTTTGTGATTTGTAGCGGCTCCTCTACCTTGGCAGCGATGTCCACCTCACCAAGCATGGCCTCAGCACAGTTCTTTTCGCACGGGTCAGCCGCGTTATCAGTCGTCGACGTGGTTGGAGTTGCTGGTGTTGTAGAGCGCGCCGTCACCTCATCTATTATCTTCATCATGTGTTGTAGTTCGTCGATGATGGACTGGCAGAGGTCAAGATCAAGACCACCCTTGTCCGACTTGTTCTCTTCACGTGTCCGCCTGTCGTTAGAGATGCGACGGTGATTGTAAGACCGCCGATCGCCGTATGGCTTACGACAGTTATCGACGTTTCGGGCATCTTCCTCGCGCTCTGCCTCCCGTGCCAAGTATATTGCATCTATAAGGTCACGCGGCCGAGCACGACAAACATCTCTCGTCGATGTCGTAGGTAGACCCACGATGAAGGCATCAATCTCGTCTTCTCTTCTCATCCGCGGCGCTTGGCTGAGCAGCCGCTGGAACTCGCGCGCGTAGTCGCTAACGCGGCCTTCACCTTGTTTCAAATCCACGAGGTCACCAATGGAAACCTTCGTGGAGTGCTCGTAGTAGAGGTACGAACGGGGTAAATCGAAAGCACGCCGCTCGTAGTACACAGAGTGGAATGCCATCCTGAAGGACCATCCGGCTCTGATACCATTTGGTACATGCAAGCACGCAACAGAGGGATACGGCCCTTGACGCAGACGAGACGAGCTGTTGTCGAAGCTACCACCTTTAGCTGTTATCGGAGCCACCACCTACGAGATCTAGATCTCAATTTTTAATTCATTGCTTGGATGATAATAAAAGATACATGACCTTCCCTTTTATAGGGAGAACAGACTTAGATTACAAGAAAAGATCGACTTGAACAACAAGAAAGGAATTACTTGAACTCTAAGAAACTAATCCCTAATAGATAGAAATATATTCTAAAATAACCACAGCCTGGCAACACGCGCTACTGCAACCCGCGGTACTGTTCAGCGTGCTACAGTACCCATGGTACTATTCATGGCCCGTTTGGGCCCTATTGGGCCTACCCATAACAGGATACATGGAATTTGGGGGAATGTGAGGAAGTTGGAGAAAGAGAGAAATATGAGATTGGAGGAGAGAAATAAAGAGAGATGAGGGAGCCCCCTTCCTCTCCCCCTCTCTGCATGTGCCATGTTGTGTGCAGGACCAAACTAAGGTGGCACATTAAACTCATTTTCACAAGTACAATATAACAAGTCTTTTATGCATTTCCTACAACCCAAATGCATTATGTTAACATAGGATGTTCCAATGGCTTATCATTTTAAATTTTATTTTACTTTCATGTTATTTTGGCACAATCTGATTCTTTTTCTTTATCCCATTTCAAATATTGTTCTCATTCTCACCGAGGGGTTCGCCCTGGTTGTGTATCTACCCCAGTGTAGTTGTATGTGAGAGAGATGGAGGTTGTGGATGGACCAAGTAGGGTCAGCCATGTAATGGGGTCTAGTTTAGGATTGCTAGACACCGGAGAAAATAATATATAAGAGAGGGAAATAAGAATGAATAGTACAACATAGATGTAAATATTCCATACATAGTATAAATCATAGACTACGGCACCGTTTGCAATGGCCTTGGAAAGCGATCGAGGGGCAGTATAATTCCGCTTGAATATAATTCCGAAACCTTTTCTATATAAAAAACCGTTGGGTTAAATAAATTTACAAATTAGTATTTATTTGAAATGTATGGTTATTCTTGATTTTTTTGGTTGCGTCGCTACCATGGAGCAAAACTGTCGAAATGATCCCCCAACACAGGTACTAATAATCTGTAAATGGTAGTTACTCACATCGAGCACACGACAAGAACGAATGACAGAACACAGATCACTCGCGGATACAGTTGCATAACATCATAGCGATACATGCAGGATGCTCTCAAGTCTCCTCTCTCAAAACATTAAACATAGCACCATTATGGTGAGCCAAAACATATTCTGGATTAACATAATGATGGTCCAGGAAAGGAACCGGGGAAGAAGAAGAAGAAGAAGAAGGAGGAGAGAGAGAGAGAGAGAGAGAGAGAGAGAGAGAGAAGGAAGACGTCTTTCCTGCAGAACTGCTCATAGTTCAGGGAAAATTAGCATCGTCTTCTCCAAGGCGACGACCCTAACTCTTGAGCCCCTGATGGCGGACGATACTGGCTGCAACAGTGCTACTGCTACGTACAGCTACTCGGCGATCCTAACCTTCCTTTTCTTTTTGGATTTCTCTGCCGAAGTTTGGGGCACATCTGAGGTCGTGTTGCTGTCTGCGCCATGAGCTTGAGATCCTTCCGTGGACTTGCCCGACTCTTTTGAGTGCCCGAGGCTGCTTTCATCCTTCCTCTTTTGCTTATGTTTGGGCGTTGGCTCTGCGCTCTGTTGGCCGAATGATAGTGCTGAACCTTGGCTGCTGTGATTCTTTGATGCACCCGTGAACCGAGACATTGTCTTTCTTGAAGAACCTGGAAGACCAGAAAAATGTTTAACAAAAAATGTTTCTTTACTGGCTGCAGTCACTCCAATATGATAAAAATTGCATCGAAGTAAAGAAAGGTATTGCCTGAAAGCATTTCAAAACAAGCGAAATTAGTTGAGCGTAACAGCTAAATGCACAGCAAAATGTTTGGGAAAATCAGTAAATTTTAAGCAGCACTTTTGGAGTGATGATTGTATAGTGCAGCTATTTTTTTCTTTTGTACAAGTTAGTTCCGTTGTAATATCCTTGCTCTTCAAATGCCATGGATAAACTTTCACGTATTCGGTAGTTATTACTAAACTCAGCAAAATTTGATAAATCTAATTAAATCAAAGAGATCGTAATCTAGTAATTTAAACCAATAAGCTGGATTACCAACTACAAACTTGTACTACCTCCGGTCATAAAAACTAGTCGCCATTGACTTTTGAACATATCTTTGACCATTCATCTTATTCAAAATTTTAGTGCAAACATGTATAAATATAAGTCATGATTAAAGTACCTTTAATGATAAAACAAATCATAACAAAATAAATAATAACTTACATAGTTTTTTGAATAAGACAAATAGTCAAAGACATGTGCAAAAGTCAACGGTGACTTGTTTTTATGACCGACGGGAGTATATAGCACTGACAATATAAAGGTGACATTAGTAATGAAGAAACTGTCACACAAATGAATTACCTCCAGATTTCTTACTGCCAAGAGTATGACTCCCAAAACCTGGCATATCAAATTCTTCAGGTTCAGCATAACGAACCAAGCAAACTCGGCGTGAAATCTTCCCCACTGGAATATTTTTTTTGTTAGTGACAAAAAATTGCATACAGAAAGCATACATCATGGATAACAGATAAAAAAGGGGAAAGCACTGTTACTTATACTCATAACAAATTGCAAAGATCACTGCCGCCAAATATATATAAAGCGCTATATATTTTTTAGTTATGTCTAAACCATTACTAAATTGGCACAGCCGTTTATTTTCTTTGCATAGTTTTTTATGTGCTTGTGAACCTTGTGTTAAAAATGAAAGAGTAGATGTACTTTAGGTTATTGATGCAAACAGTTACCTTAGAATATTGATTTAATCTCAGGCTATTTGATAGAATATAGCTATTACACAAAGTTGTTTTCATAATCCAAACACTTGCACTCGGAAACTTACAAAATTGGAAAGCTTTAATTCTAGAGCTTTACTAGTTGGAAGACATATGTTCCTGCTAATTGTATGTCATTTAAAACCACAGAGATTTATTGCCTTGGCATTGTTTTCCTTTGATGTTTTAACCCAGAGCTAAAACGTGTGCACTAACTTTTTAAGACTCAAGACATTTGTAGGTAAGCTACCAAAGAGGAGTGATGTGTCTTTTTTCTTTTTTTTCTTTCCTTGAAGATGACAGCAGTCAAAATAGTAACATCGCATAGTGCAACAACAAACCAACAATAAAATTGGACATGGAGAACCAGCCCATCGTTTGTGCCATCAATATGACCCATAAAAACTAACCCAAAAAAACTACAATCGCACAAACATAGTGCATTTCAGTGAAAATCATATTTCAACTAGAAAAAATCGCATATGTGATATGTGCAATACATAGTACAACTTTTAGCATACCAGCTTTCGTTTCTGATCCTGACGGTAGGAAGACAGTAGCATCTGGCTGCTGAGCAGCAAAGCTGACAAGTTCATATGATTTTCCTGCCAAATGCAGCACATTAGATATAACGGAATTTTGCAAAGTATCGGTAGTTATTTACTACAATAACTGGACAATAGTAGTTTCAAGCAATGAGAACGAACTACAACTTCTTACTGATGGGCCATGGGTGAACTGTTAACGATCTAGCTTCAAATCAGGGAGGAGAGTGGGTTATTACATGATGAAGGTGATAAGGAAATTTCGCTTAAATAATCAAACATCTAGTGTTCTCACAAAGAACAACGTCTTCATTTTTTAAAACTAAAGTGGGACATTTTGATTCCAGTTTCTGTTTCAGAGTGTCCATAATAACTAGTGATTTATTGCCTACACATAAACAAGAAAATTAGAAAAACAGAAAGTTCAGTGCAAACTAAAAACTCCAGCTTATACTTGATTTGGTCTATAGAAACACTACTAACCATTAATGTAAATCAGCATCGACTTAACCATAGAAATACAGGTGATTCCATTGATGAAATTAACATAGTTTGTCTTTAGAAAGAAAAACAATATGATCAAAGCTGAACTTTGAATGAATTAACCAAATTAAATTGGTGTCCGAATACTCTGAAACTTATAAATAACTAAACAATGTAATCGATTCAAATGAAAAATAAATATAACTCGCAGCAAACTATTTTACCAGAACTCTCTAAACTGCCAAAGTTTCCATCGTGGTGTAGCTTAAGGGAAGCTTCTTCACCATGGAAATCAGACACGTCTAACTGCATTATAACTCAAGAAAATATTACATTACGTCCAAACAATACAGTATATTAGCAGCACACCGCAGGCAAATCCATGTTTACCTGGTTTATAGGCCACTGTATTAACCACAATTCCGTTGAGTCTGTTGGCGAGATGTTGAGCATGGCATCATCTTTGTTCTCCTTGAATGCTGGTCCAGACTCATAGCTAAAAGGGTTGCAGCAAAGCTCAGATGCAAACAACAAGTCACACGGTTTACATATATGAGAGATACGCTGTCAAATAAAAATTAACCATATGATATAGCATGTTCATTGAAAATGTGTATCTTTTGAATCTCGAGCCTCTTGTTCCTCAATTTTGAGGCACATCTGAAACTCGGAACAGGGCTGCAACAACCTAATCACACTATTTCAATGTGTTGGCAGTAGCTGCATATCTACCCAAAAAGCTATATTAGGAACAAACATAATTGAGCTTCATTATAGAAAGATGATTATGACTTGTGATCAAATGCAGCATTTCCTTACATTAAACACTTAATAAGAACTACGGACTCAGGTAGCAAAACGCAACAACGAACTGTGCCAAAGCCCAAAATCATATTGCTGCAGCACTCGAAATAGTAAAGCGTTCGAACTATCCTATAGCAACACAAGGCCTCGATTCGATTCACCTACATGACTCGATAGCGATTACGAGGCTAAAAACTTCTCAGAGCAAACAAGAGAAGGTGGGGATCATACCGAGCCCTCCCCGCCACCTTCTTCACCATCTGCGTGAGGGCGATCGAAGGGGGTGGGGATAAGAAGCCCCGACGAGACCGCGAGAAGTGAAAGCGGCGGCGTGGCCCGAGGTTGAGCGAACTGGATATGGTCAAGGCGTCAGGCTCGAGCTCGGATCGATTATAAACCGAGCTGAGTAAAAGGCTCGAACTTGAGACCGGTTAGGGTTGGGATCGATCTCCGACTGGCCGCCGCCACCGTCGCTAGGCGGCACCCCGCGCCGCCAGACGCACCCCGCAGGCCCCGCACCTCCAACCCGCGCGGCCACGCCGTCGGCCGACGCCACGCAGTGCCGCACCCC
Organism: Raddia distichophylla; assembly: GCA_005191435.1. Lineage (NCBI taxonomy): Eukaryota > Viridiplantae > Streptophyta > Magnoliopsida > Poales > Poaceae > Raddia > Raddia distichophylla. The sequence continues at coordinate 395,911 of SPJY01019435.1, forward strand.
GCGCCTCCTGGAGCTGGAGGCTGGAGCGGACCGAGCAGTGGAGTTGGAGTGGAGGATTGGAGGCTGGAGCAGTGCCGCCGACCCGCCATGCCGCGGTGGAGGGCGTGGAGCCTGGCGGCGGCAAGGGCTGGGGGCAGCGCGGAGGGCGTGTACTGAGGAGAGGACTAGTCGAGTAGAGCCTGCAGAGGTTTGAGCCCGTGATTCTTTTGCTTGTCGGCCGAATAGGCTTATGGGCCCGACGACATGTTGGATGTCGGCTGTTTCTTTGAGTTTTCGAGTTGAAACCAAACAGTTCGAGATCGGCTCGAATTTACTTAAGCTCGATCTAATCCCGAACCGAGTTTGAGCCAATTTCAAGCGGCTCATCAAGCCCGAGTTTTTTCATCCACCCCTAAGTGTGGGTTGGTGGGGACTTAGGGCAAGGGAGCATGGGCGCTGGCTACGGGAGCAGCGGCGTGGTGAATGAAAGCTTGGGCTTCTGGATAGGTTTGGGCTACGGGCTTTTGATGGGTTTAGCCAAAGCTTCTCTTTTCATGGCTTACGGGCTTTTCACGTTCTTTTATCATATGGATTTTTTCTTCCATTTCTTTTGGAAGAAGAACTCTATATTTTTTTATGTTACTCACTTAGAGATATTAGAGATATAGACAGAGAATAGGGAAAGAAATGAAAATTGTTGTGTTGATTAGCTTCGAGAAACTAGATCTTTGGCTCTTTGGGATTTGAAAACTTTAGATACATAATTAAAGTATTACTATTCAAAAAATAACTTTAAGAAATTGATTTATTTGGTTGAAAGAAACAATCCTAAGCTACAAGCAAAAAAAAAACAAACTATAACCATCAAATATGTTACAGTTGTTTGATTTGACGAGCCATTGCATCATGTGCTGTATAGTTTTGTTCCACGAACATTTGTGGGACCACATCTTTTTATATTACATGGTGTTTGGTTGTTTTCATAGAGGGTAGTTAAGCCCATGTTTGGATGCTAAACTGGTTGTAGGAACAAGGCTTCATGGAAACACTGGGAAATCAACAATGGGTTTGTGGAAGTTTTTCGTAGGTCTTGCATAATATGCGTCAAGAATGACCATGTGGCAATGCACATGGAAGGTGACAACAACAATGGAGGAGTTTTGATTAGCATAACCAGATCGTGGTGAGGCACGATGACACTGGATTTGACCGATGGATTGCGGTGACGACCTTGATTCTGATTAGGATAAGGTGAGCAGTGACGGATCTAGGTAGTGGGGGTCTAGGGGACGTGGTGGCACCGAATCTAGGCACCAAAGGCTCAACGGCTGACAAAGGAGGATTCGGATGGTGAAGGGTGCAACCATGGTGGGTTCAACAAAAACATTTGTCTTCGTGCGAGCAATTAAATTGAGCTGGTAGCTGAGTTGGATAATGCAAGTACATGCACCATGCACGAGGTAGACTATAAGTGCATGGACTCTTGACACCCTGGATGGTGGAGAATGCATCTATTCTATTTCTTGAAACAAATCGATCTCGGAAAGTCCAATTTATAAAACTATTTGCACTTCTCACATCTAGCAATGTGGAACCGAATTGGTTTTGTGACGTTCACCCATTTTCCAATTTGTGTCAATTTTTTTGCATGTAGAGTTTCTAATTTCATTTGCCTCGTCACATTCACACTCTAGTATGTGTCATCATATTCTTAGCGTGACATCTTTATATATCACTGTTGATTGCTCAAGCCATTACAGAGTTGCATAAAAACACTTATGACCCTGCCTTTTCAATACAGTGAAAAATAATATAAATTTCTAACAAATTATAAAAAAAACATAAATTATGAAAAAAATATTATGTGGGTTTGAAAAGTTGTGTATAGTAAGATGTGACAATGCAATTAATTTTTTATATGAAATTTCATATTATAATTAATGATACCTAGTGCCACAAGATTAACATTTATTATATTATAATTTTGTATTTAAAATACAGAGTTTAGCAAAAGTAAAACATGATTTTACATAAATTTAGACGTTTGAATAAATTGATTTGAAGTTAAAAATGCTGGCAACACAATTTTTCCAAGTTTTAAATTCTAGGAGTATTTTGGACATTATGGTCGGCTTTCTAACAGTCTACTCTAACGAAGCTAACAGCAATGACATATAAGGTACTAGATTAGTCTAAACCATCGGGAACAACAATTAGACCAATAGATAAACGATTTTAGAACCCATTTGAAACTAAAAAATCTCACTGTAAATTCGCAGGAAATAGGAAACTATTCAATTCCGCAGAAATCTGAAAAAAAAAAAAAACGGTTCCAAATATCTGGAAATCCGCTTGTATGGGGGAGCTAACAAATCCGCACCTGACGTCACGATCTCGGTAGTCGCGGTGGCGGTCGCTGCGCTCGCGCTCCCGCTCGCGCTCCCTCACCATCTCCTCCTCCTCCCCACGGCGACGCTCGGAGCGGCTACGGCTCCTCCGCTCCCTCCCATTCTCCCTCTCCCTGGGCCTGACCTCCCGCCCCCTCTCCCTCTCCTCGTCCCTCTCTTTGACCACCCGGTCCTTATGCCTCTCCTTATCCTTGTCACGGCTCCTCTCCTTATCCTTGTCGCGACTCCTCTCTTTATCCTTGGCGTCGTCCATGGCTCCGTGCTCGCGGCCGCCGCGGTGCCGGTCGCGGTCCCCTCCTGGTCGAGACCTCTTCGACCCGCGCTCGTCATCGCCGGAGGGGCGGCGGCGGGAGCCGCGGTCCTTCTCACCGGAGCCGTTGGCCGATGGGCCGGAGGAGGGCTCGACCGCCTTCTCCAGGTACTCATACTCGTCGAACTCCATGGCGGCGCGGCGCGGCGAGGCGAGGCGATTTGCTCGCGTGGACGGGCGAAAGTGCGGAAATCCTAAACGGAGGCGGGAGGAGGGGGAGAAAACTAAACCCTAACCTTCGATCGAAGTCAATCCGAATGGCCAAATGAGCGTACCAAGTTGCACCACCAATTGGGCTGGTCTTGGCTGTTCACCGAACCGAGCTGGCCCAATTCGCATTATCGCTGTCGGGCCAGCCCGATTCAGCACGTATAGTAATAGTAATGCGCCCATCCGATTCGGCTGACAACTCTAGCGCACACATTTTGAAATTAAAAGTATGTTAACACTAGCAGAACAAGCGGGCCCATGGCCCACCGGTTCAGAAATCGGTTGCGCGAGCTATCATCTGGTAATGCATTTTGTATATGACATGGCAACTACACAAAAAAGACATACAATGTAATTTATACGGCAAATGTGACACATTGAGAATCGAGCGATGCTCGGTTGGTACGCTCGTGGATGTACGAGCGGCCCGTCGTGGGTTCGATGTTTGTTGACCCCGACGTTCTCACCTGGGAGGGAATTATTTCTCTAGATTCAACGCGATTATTTGCAGGATTTGTGTCAGAAGGGAGCAATCGCCGGGAGCAATCGCCGCGGAAAAAAAAGAAGGGTAAGCGCTGCTGCCGATAACCACGTGCGAGGACGCCTTGTGGAGGACCCCGAAGCAGGAGAAGAGCACCCGAAGCAGGAGAAGAGAGAAGAAAAAAAAGACCAAGTGAAGCTAGAGAGAAAGGACGAGATTGCTCACGTGAGAGGACGCCTTGTGGAGGACCCCGAAGCAGGAGAAGAGCAGACACAACGTGCGTGGACGCCGTGTGGAGGAGGACCCCGAAGCAGGAGAAGAGCAGACACAACGTGCGAGGACGCGCCGTGTGGACGACCCCGAAGCAGGAGAAGATCATGTGCGAGAACGCCGTGTGAAGGACCCGAAGCAAAGAAGATGAAGAAAAAAAAAAGACCAAGTGAAGCTAGAGAGAAAGGACGAGATTGTGAGAGCAATGATGTAAAAAGGAGAGTATAGATGTAGCAAGTCGGCGAGATCGCTGACGAAAAGCTGTAAGATGTATTGTTGCTTTCGTTCAATGAATGAAAGTCGGGTGGCAACACCCCGTTGCAAAAAAAAGATGTGACACATCTGAAAACCTTCACCGCAAGATATAATTTGGATCAGAGAAGTATCTTAGATATATCAAAGCAATTACACCCTTTTGCAATGAGATACATAAATCGATGTGGCATATATTAGATTGCAAACCGTGATTCTGAATACGGATACATCCCTTAGTCTATTTTCTCTGTTTGTTGCTGCTACTCAATAGAGATGAATTCATAAATATTAGTTATATTATCTATGACGTGCATTGCACGTGCATGCTTACTAGTCTTGGAAAATAGAGGACAAAGTTGGTAGTATCATCTTTGATAATGCTAGCACGAATGATGTAGCCGCGCGACATTTGTACTCCAAGTTGGTGACTAGAGGCACATTGTACTTGAAGGGCAGATTTTTTCCATGTTTGTTGTGCGCACATACTGAACTTACTAGTCGGTGATGGTTTGAAATCATTGGACAAGTTAATTGGTAAAGTCCGAGAATCAGTGAAGTACCTAAAGAAATCTCCATCTCGCTTGTACACCTTCACTGAAGTAGTTAAATTGCTAGCATTGCCAATAGAAAAAGGATTGTGTCTCGATATGCCCACTAGGTGGGGCTCCACATATTAAAAATGCTAGAAAGTTGCTTTGCATTGAAAGAAGCATTCATTCATTATGCGGATAGAGATGGTATTTTCCTACAATGGAAACCTAATGATTTTGAGTAGACTCTTCATGAGAAAGTGAAGGATGTGCTAGGGGTTTTGGACAATGCTACCACTCTTTTTTCTGGTTCAACATATTCCACCGCAAATTTGTTCTTTCCTCTCCTTGTTGATGTGAAAGTAAAATTAAATGAGGTAGCGGCTTCGAGCTTCCCGCTATTGAATGACATGGACCAAGCAATGATAAATGAAAGTTTGACAAATATTGGGATGGATGCAATGCTCCTCTAGCAATTGCAACAATTCTTGATCCACGTGTTACAAGCTGAAGTTCATCCAATATTGCTATGCCAAGATCTATAATGCATCAAGTGTTGAGATAAAGTTAGAATTAGTCCGCTCTACTTTGGATGAATTATATGCCATCTATGAGAAAGAGTATGAACAAGAGGTCCTCTCAACAACATCAACAGAGAAAGCATCTTCATTTCAAACAGCTGGTTCTAGTTCCATGGCTTCAGCTAGTGTCTAATGTGAGTTTGAGAGTTTGCTTGATGCTTTTGAGGCACCAATCCCTAAGTCAAACTTGTTGTGCTATTTGGAGAATCCAAATGAGAGGTCACAAGTACAAGCATTTAATGTGCTGGACTGGTGTAAGTTCAATTCAGCCAAGTATCCAATTATATCCAAGATGGCTAAAGATATCCTCACAATCCCCATAATCACAGTTTCTTTTGAGTCGGCTTTTAGTACCAATGGGCGAATTATTAGTGATTTTCGGAGCTCGCTAAGTCCATCTATGGTTGAGGCCCTTGTTTGTAGCTCCAGTTGGATAAAAGGAGAATAGCGTGATGCCCTTTATGCAAATGTAAGTTACCTTTTTCGACAAATTATCATTTATCAATCTGTTTTATCATATTTATTCTTTCAATATTGCTTTGCAGGACCAAGATTGTGACATGGATGTTGAAAGCATCAGCCTAGTTGATAGCGTTGGTAGCAATTAGTAAGTGCAATTAGCTACTGTGAGTCAGTGAATTACATTACATACTTGCATTATACATATCCTTCTGACCTTTGAACGTGAAATTCTTGTCAATCTTTTCTTTGAATGATGTTTTTGCTGCTATTAGTCTTAATGGTTTCATTTCATGCCTTTACTCTTTAGGTATGCTCTAAACTATTGATAGTGACAAAATCACAGAAGGAGATACTTTTGGTGGCACAAGAACATGTTACTTCTGATATTAAAGCTCTTTCTAGCTGTTTGCTAAGTTGCTAGGCTATGCTCACTTTTGTAATGTAGGAGTAATTTGCAAACATTCTGCAATTACTACTGGTAGTGATCTAGTGGACACTGGGCAGTGGTCCATGTATGTGCTGCTAGCCTTCTATTTATCACTTTTGTAATGCAATTATGCAAACATGTGCATGGTCGTTGCTACCTTGCTCCTGGTTCACTGGTTGTGGACTCATGGTTGGTGTGCATCAGCTCATGGACCTTGGTTGATATGCTGGGCTGCTGCTGACCTGCTGTGCTGTGTGAATTTGTGAATTGTGATGCTGCAGCATGCAATATATATTAGCTGTCTAGTTGTGATGCTGCAACATGTTCTAAGGACTTTTGGATGTGAATCAAACGGTACCAACTCTGTATCACGCAATATATGATTGTCGGTAAAGACAGCGGGCGTGTTTAGTTCATAGCCATGACCTACCATGCCAAAACATTGGTTATCATAGAGATTTGGTAGCTGTTTGGATCATGGCCAAGGAATGGCATGGCGTGCCAATGCGTTGGCCTGCCATCAAATTTCAGCGCACGAGCAGCTGAGGGGGCAGGCCAATTCTCGCCGCAGCATTGGGCACAGGAAGCAGCGACCGCATGCAAGCTCCAATTCAGCTGTTCGCCACTAGCTAATGAACGTGCAGTTTAATTTTCTAATTAAATTTCTTTTTTTATCAATTTCATATAGAGTCCAAATCGCATGAAACAAATTTTATAATTCATCTAAAATCATAAGCAATCCATTTTAAATACTTCTCCATTTTTTATTTTTTATTTTTTATTGTCTAAAAGCCATTGGCTACTAACAACAGCAGGAAAATTGATAAGAATTGGTCATGCCCTGAGATGGTCATGCCATTTTTTTTGGCATGGCCATCCATGGCTATGAACAAGCACGCCCAGCAGGAATCTTGAATTACATGGACAATTTATAAAAAAGGCGAGGGAGTACAGTTTTCATATTCAACAAACACAAATAGCACGGAGGTACTCAAAACAGGCACAAATAGCACGGAGGTACTCAAAACAGGCCGGAGGGGGTTAAAAATTAAGCGAAACATCAGACAGGGTCATGCCTTCATAAAGGCTACTCGAGCAACAGCGGAGATAACGACGTCCACTTACTTAACATATTGTGTGCATAAAGAACACGACCAGTTTTGCTGCCTCACTTCTGTGCTCGGTCAGACCAGCCTGTCAGAACACAATTACGGATCAGTTTCACGCGAAAGAGAAACACAACAGATATACATGTAACATGTGTCGACGTTTTTTTTCTGAAAAAAAAAAAAGGTTTAGATCGGTCAGACCAGTCTGTGATAGAAATAATAAAGAAAGCAAGAGGTTTAAAGATTTTTTTTAAAAAAAAAGCACGGTTTCCTTAACTGCGCATATACATGTATCAAGATGCAGTTGCACACAGGGAAAAAACATTGATGGAATATGGAGGTGTGGAGCACACTATCTATCGCCATTAAATCGTCTTTTACGAGAGAAATGTGCATTACTTTAATACGGGTTTGTACAAGAGAGAAATGTGCATTACTTGTTTAATACGGGTTTGTTTTGGTTTCTTAGGATGGGGTTTCATAGGCACATCGTATATCCTGGATGAGGGGAAGCAGACTGAGCGGATATAATGACCTGGAAAGAAGAGTGGTTGTTGAATGGGCGGATACAGTGATCCTGCTGCACCTGTGGATGAAATTACCGACCTTCCGGTTGCAGCACAGTAGCAGAAGCACCACCGCATCCAGGTCAAGCTCCACAGAAGCTCAATTTGGGTGCATCTAACTGATCAGGCTCAAACCAAATAATTGTAGGCATGGGTGGATGCAAGCAACCAAGCAAGCTACTGCAGGAATTATATATGGACATAGGAAGAGGCACCCTCATCCAGGCAACCAAATAATGAGCATTCCATCCATATATAACTGTTGTACAGATTCTAAATCCTGCATGCTTCAAACTACAAGTGGTTAACAATGCATGAACGGTAAAACAGGTCTCACACAAGGTAGAGGATATCTAGGAAGCCTTAACCTGGAACCACCAGGTACAACAAACGTGAAGAGACTCACACCAGGTACAACAAAAGGAAAAGAATTCAAAATTGAAAAGCAGTGATGACATTCAAAATTTAGAAAACAAAAGAAAGCACATACAGGGTGAATGATTTTAGGATTTAGCCCAGGAGTAGGGGTGGGCGAGGTTAATTCGGTGATTTAGAAATTCGGTTTCTGCAAAACTAAAACCAAAATTTTGATTATAATTTCTAAAACCGACCCATATTAACCGAAGTTAATTCGGTTCGGTAATTCGGTTTTCGGTTTCAAACCGAATTTGTCTGCGTGAAGAATGAGCGCTCGTAGCAATCAACTAATGAGTATCAAATCCAGGATCCAAGCAATAATATTCAATAGAATACTCCAAATCTAGTACTGTTATTACACACATTGCACACAGCCTATTGCATGTGTTAAATTGATTTTCAGCGAGACAGCTTACAAGGCAGACTCCAGCTCCTATTTATAAGATAACAAACCAACTTAGATGATTTTGACATAACAAGATTGACTAGGATCCAGCTATTGACTAGCTAATACTCAAACCTCCAAAAAAGAATTCACTGCATAAATTATCTTTTAATCCTTTTATGAAAAGCAAGTTGGGTTTCAATGGTAAGTTTGACTTTACATAAGCAAAATTCTGTTACCACTGATTAACATTATTACTTAATAATACGCAACTCAAGGTTAGTAGAAAGGATGGGAATGGAGCATCAATGGATATCCGTGGATCTCTTCTAGTTCAACAAAATAAACTAGTTTTTCAATTTCTTCCTCTGCTTTTGTAAGTCTAGTTCCATTAAGTTGAACCAAAGAGATCCACAGATTGGTCCACGCCCATCCCTAGTTAATACCAATAATGACAATTGACAAGCCAGTCAAAAGAAAATGACTATCATTAGCAAAACACAACATAGATTAGCTCCCCACCATAAGACGATTAACCTCAACTACCATGCAAGTATATCACTATATCTTCTCTAGTCCCATTAGTCTATAGCTAATTGTGTGTCAGATTGACTTGCTAACAAACACCAGTTCCAGATTGACTTGTTAACAAATGCGCAAGGTAACACATTCTTTGCAGATAATTAATTAATTATGCCCTAAACCTAAATCAGTTCAGTCTATAACCCTAAATTCAATCTACAACCCTACAAACTGCATAATTCCACCCACCAATTTGTTTAACTGTTCATATCAAAGCTGCCCATGGCCATAGTTAAATTCATCGATCCACTTTTATCGGTTTTATGATTCCCACAGAAAAAAAATTGAAATTAACAAGGCTGCTTTCCAACTTAAAAGAAGTGGTTTTCCAAGGGAACTTGATGGGTTGGTTGGCATATATATACTGGACACTGGACAGGTAATTTCATATCCAAGCCAACTTCATGAACCCATCCAGAATGAACATGCAGAATTTAGTTTCTGTTCACTAGGTTTCATCAGGAAGTTTGTTCCATGAGAGCTATGTGGCTAAATTAAATTAACAACAGGACAAAACTGAATCGAAATCAAGTGAACCACACTATACTTGTACATATGGCATGAACATAGATTTATTACCGGCTAAAGGGGACTCTTGTTTCTCCAGAGTCAACATCTTCTCCTTTGTTATGCGACTTTTTTGTCAATCTTGCCTTCTTGTGCTCGTGCTCTTCTTCGATGGAGACTTTAACTACTACAGTTAGAGCATTTTTCTTTTTGTTACCCAGCAGCTGAATAGATATTAGCAATGCAGATGTCAATATGATTAATGTCCAATCTAAACTGCATTGCAAATTTTCTTTTGTATAATCGGCACGCTTGGACAAACACAGAAACACATTTCGATTCAGGGAAATAAAAACTAAAACTAGAGCTACCTTGCGTATTTCTCCAGTTTTATCCTCATCATTGTCACCATCCATGAATTCAAAAAATTTCTTGTTCTCGGCAATAATAAGCTACATACACAATACAAATATCTTGAGAAATTGATGCCTCAAAAAAATTATAAATGAATACAACATAAATCATCAGAACAATTTGTGCAACAGCATACACAGAAATAATTTTCAGCAACCACAGAAAATAATTTTCAGCAAATTTCAGATAATTTTTGAATTGTTTGGTTTGTGTATGGTTCGGTTTTACACCACTGCCAGGCCACCACTCAGCTTGGGTCCTCCTTAAGACTCAAATTTGGGTGCATACTTTTCTGCTTGAATTCCCTCTAATGAATAGTATCAAGGTCACGAAGTTCAACTTTTTTTTGTTTTATATATGCTGTTCTACACACCGCAGAAGAAAACAACCTGACCTCATGATATATTAATAAATATGAATTGCATGTGAGAGAACAAACCAAATAAAGTCGGAAAGAAAAATTAGCAAGCAAGTGAAGATACCTTAAAAGTGGCTTCCTTCCTTTCCTCCAGCTCTAACATTTCTAGTTTCCTGTCATGTTTCTTGTCACAATCCAGCATCTGAAAAGATGTAGCCATTATTAAAAAGATTTATTGCAATTGATAATTGATTTCAACTGAGCTGCAATTTTGTGGAAGTAAAATTACAAGGTTTGAGACTTCAGAGAACATGGAAATGTGCAAAGATAAAATGGAGACCAAAATAGAAGAGAAAATTCCTTATATGCCATCGAAAATTTTAACTCTTCCTTATCTACCATCCAAAACTTCAGTCTTCCCTATATGCCATTAGGCTTATTTTCCCTTCCTTATTTACCATCACCATTTCCATCTATGCCATGAGGTGATGGCAAATAAGGAAGGGAAAATAAACCCGATGGCATATACGAAAGACTGAAATTTTGGATGGTAGATAGGGAAGAGTGAATTTTTTTATGGCGTATAACTAGTTTTCTCAAAATAGCAACCATTCTCACCTCTTCCTCATCCTCATCCTCATCCTCATCCTCATCCTCATCCTCCTCACCATCATCGAGTTCGAGTTCAGCAAAAGCTTGAGCAAGGGCTCAATAATAGGCAATGCGCTTCTCTTTCTCCCTAGTTTTAATAAGCTGCATGCATAAGAAAAACAACTTAACTAATTGGTTGTTGGTAGTAGTTAACAGAATACAATAAATATGATCAGGAAAAAAAAAATAGATGAAGCCCCCTCCAGCACATCTATTTTAGATATTTTCTGCGCACTTGTGTTTTTAGCCGTGTTGTTTGATAGCACGTATGCCGCTATAATGAAGATAGAATGCTCAATGCGAATAGAAGATAAGAGGATCTTCATCAGACTTTAAAACATTGGAACAGTTCCCCAGGACTATAAATTTTGCTCACAGTAAAAATAAATAAAACAGAATAATGCGTATGCAAAATGATACGTCTTGGTGTATGAATTGCATAAACAACGAACCGGTATGTGTAGGTAAGTGAAATACGAGCTAGAGAAATGGGCTAAGATAAGTGGAATCCCAATACACATGCCACCCAAACTAAACTTTTTTGGCCTAGAACCTGATGGGGGAATATGACATTATTAGATACGCGTTTGCTCCTTTGCAAGCGCCTGTGCTGACCAATAACCGCAGGCGATCTGCGCCGCAGTCAGGCACCAGCGCACCGCATCAACTAGCAGGGGAAGCAGCGTCCGTTCACACATGCAAAGTTCTCGTCACCCATTGTCGAGGATTGGCTACTGCGCAATAGACAGAATTCAGTTTTCTTTGTCAAGAAGGAATGTCACCTGCTGCCTGTTCAATACTCACAAGTGTAATGAGGATTGAGGAATTGCCAGGAAAACGGCAAAAATCTGATTCACGTGAGCATCTAGCTGCTGAAAACGTATGAATATAATATTTGCTATGCGTATCTGCATAGCCTTAATTTGTTTCATCCTCCCCCCGCCTCACTCCATCCTCGAACCACATCGTCTTCCCCGGCCGTCCCACTCTAAACGGAGAAGCAAGCTACGTCCGTCTTTACGCGGATCCGGACGCAAACAACGCAGTAAAGAAAAGAGACTTTGATCCATGTGTCCCTTACGTGAGAATACGCTTCGATCTTTTCTTCCACAGTACCTTCTTGGGTCTGCCAATCATCCGATCGAGATGCCGTGAAGACCTGCGCGGTGAGCTTTGCTGATGGGACAACGCCGCCAGAAAGGGCCGGGCAAGTAGCCGCCTAACATGGATCCTTTCTTGAAGATGAGAGCGGCGTCGGCGTCGGCGAGGATAGGGTTAGGGTTTCGACTATCGACTAGGAAGAACGCCGATGCGGTTGTCTGGTAACTTATAGGGCCCAGGGCAGGGAAAGGAGGCCCAGGACCACGATAAGCCTGGTCGGCCGGCCGTCCACAGGTTAGGTAGGTGTCCTTCGGGACGGTTTTGTGCCTGTTCCATTGATCTCGTGTTCAGATCGAACTCGGGCTTGGAGATTCAAAGGTTCCTATATATTTGCTTGCGGTGTTCAGGGATTTTTATTTCGCCGAAATTTCGTCGAAATTTCACGAATTTCGTTTGTTTCGGCCCACGACGAGAAAGGCCCATACCGGTCAAATTATTTCGGCCCGATTTGAATTTTTTTTCCACCAGCCGGCCCAGCAAAGCTAGGGCTTCTCCAGGCTATGCGCATACACCCTACGGGCTCCTTCCTCCCCTCTCTATTCGTGAATTCCTCGGTGGCGGCTGCCTGCTGGTTGCTGCTCCGGTCCTCCCTTCCGCCTCCTCCGGTCCTCCCTTCCGCCGCCCTTCCTCCACCGCGCTGCCCGGCCGCTCCGCCTCACCTGCCAGCCCGTCGCTACGGCGCCATCCGGCCGCTACGCCGTCGCTACGTCGCTGCCCTTGGTACGCCCCGCCGCCGTTCCCCCTGGCCCCTGTTACGTCGCCGCCCGCCTCTGGAGTCCTGACTGAGTCCATACTCCACTACTCCACAGTCCACACCGCCGCGCCACCCCGGTCGTCGCCGCCCCTGCATTGCAATCACAGACACGGCCTGCATCTTGGGTGGATACTACATCGCCTTGCATTTTCGGTGACACGGCTTTCTTAAGTTATGGTAAGATATTTGTTCATTAGTAATTAGTCATCTCTGTGAACATACATCTTTTAATTTCTAAACTATAAGATACCTTTGAAGCTTTTGAACAAACATGTCGTCAAGGTTGCATTTTGTTTTATTTAGTTGTGTTTGTTAGGCTCTAATAGTATCTTAGCTGACTTTACCTTTTCGAAAATACAACTTGTAACATAGCATAAGCTTCCTTTAGCACTGTAGTTTCTCTTATTTTGGTAGATTTGGTAGATTTGTGATTGCAATTTGTTATTCTCTTATTTTGTAATCGCAGGTGATGAATACAGTTGGAGGCGATAATAGTGGCACTGGTATTCGATCTGGGGTTCATGTTGGTAGTGGGGGAACCGAACCAATTTGTGATGGCAGTGGTACTCGATCGATGCCTATTAATGTCGAAGGAACCGGTGGTGCGATGCCTACATTGGGTAAAATTTTTGAATTGATGTTCAATTGATGAGCATAATAATCAGATTGTCAATTATTGTAATATTTTACCTAATTTGCAGGTGGGCGGGGCCAAATAAACGATGGGGACATAAAGAATGTGTGGAATTATGGCTTCAAACTAGGCCAAGGCTTCAAGTGTGGGTTCTGTGGGCATGTTCACAAATCTGGTGGTGCGACCCGACTTAGGGAGCATTTAGGTGGTATACCTGGTGATGTGATATATTGTAAGAAGGTTTCAAGTCAAGTTCGGGAAGCAATGAGGATAGCCCACTCTATGGGCAAAAAGAAGAGATTGGAATCAAAGAAACTAAAGATGCGATTGGAAAATGATCTTGTGGAGGAGATGGGTGGAAATCCAATAAGTGAGTTTGTGCCTAGCGATGAGGAGGGGCAAGTACGACTTGCAATGGAAAGATCGGTAAGAGACCATCGTCATGGTCGTGGATCTACGACTGCAAGTGGTCATGGTAGTTGTTCTCTTGAATCTAGAGAGCATGTATCCATTCAACCTAGGATAGACATAGCTTTGAACAAGGGCACCATGGACAAACTTGGTCAAGCATGGGCAAGATGGTTTCATGCGAATGACATTCCAGGAATTAAAGCAAATTGTCAATATTTTCGAGCAGCCATGAGGTTGACCCAACAACATGGTCCAATAGGAAAATTGTTCACTGGGAGTGACATTGATGGCCCACACTTGGAAGAAAATTATAAAGATGTGGAACTCATGATGGAGCAGTTCAAGAAAGATTGGAAGCAATATGGTGTTACACTGATGTGTGACTCATGGACAGACCCCACCTCAATGAGTATCATCAACTTTATGGTATATTGCAATGGGCGTATACTGTTCCATAAGGCAGTTGATGCAGCCGGTGAAATTCAAAATGCAGGTAATGGGAATAATATATTTAGTATATTGCTGCATATTTTTTAATAAGTATCAATGCATATTTTTTAATAAGTAGCATTGCTCCATGCTTATTCTAATTCATATTGTCTTTGTATGTATTGTAGATTTTTTGCATAGAGAGATTGAGAAGGTGGTTGTAGATGAAATCGGGCACAATTGCATTGTTCAGATTGTCACAGATAATGGGTCAAACTACAAAAAAGCTTGTGTGAAGCTTACTGATGAGTACAGGCATATCATATGGCAACCATGCGCCGCTCACACCATCAATCTCATGTTGAAGGACATAGGAAAATTCTTCGAGGTTGAAGATGTGTCAAGTGCGAAAAGGATTTCCAAATTCTTCTACAACCACAACAGGTTGCATAACGAGATGAAAAAGACTATAGGTGGTGAGTTGATTCGACCTAATGCGACACGCTTTGGAACAGTCTTTGTATTTCTTCAGAGTTTTTGGGATAGGAAAGACAAGTTTCGACAGTGGATGGTGTCTGAAGAGTGGAGGAATATTGATTGGAGTAGTGACCCTGACTATGACTATGTTGAAGGTTGCTTGATAAGTACTTGTTGGTGGGATTCACTCAAGAGTGTCTTAGATGTACTTCAACCACTCTATGTCGTACTAAGTTATGCTGATGAAGATAATGGTACACCATCTGGTTTCATGCCCAAGATGATGAGTGCTCTTAAGGACATGGAAAACTATCTCGGTGTTGAATCACAAATGTACAAGAGATACATGCAAAAGGTCACCAAGAGGGTTCGTTACCTTTATAATAACACTCTAATTGTTGCTGGTAAGGAAAAAGCTAGTATATTTTTTAGTTTCTCTCTATTTTGCAGCTAATGTAGTCATGCTAATGTAGTCGTGCTAATGTAGTCATGTATTTTTCACTGTACTTGCAGCCGCTGTGCTTGATCCAGTAGGTCACTACTATCTTCACTTAAGTGACAATTATGACTACTGTAATTCGTTTCAAGAAGCAATAGAAAGGATTCAAGACTCTGTCGATAGTGGGTTGCAAGCCCTTACTGAATTTGAGTCCTTCAAAAACTTAGGTGGTAAATTTGGAGGTACAATGGCACGGAATGCAGTTAATCGTATGTCACCAAGTAAGTATTTCTAGCTTTCGTATAATTGGATTATGACGTTATGAGCATTATCGATATCTTTTTGTTATCCTACCTTTTGCAGCCTTGTGGTGGACAATGTTTGGGGGAGAAACAAAGGAGCTACAAAAGTATGCTGTTCGCATAGTATCACAATGCATCTCATCTAGTAGTTGTGAGAGGAATTGGGGTGCTTTTGCTTTGGTCCACACGAAGATAAGAAACCGACTAGGTTATGATAAATTGCATAAACTTGTGTATGTCCACTACAATTTAAAGTTACGCCTCAAACATGATGAAAAAGAAAAATGTAGTCATACTCAAGATTATGAAGTAGATCCATGTGCACCGATGATTAATGCTGCAATGTTTGATGAGTAGAGCCCACTAATGGAGTGGCTCAATAAGTCAACTTCTGAAGAGGACGACATAACACTTGAGCAGTTGTACACTCGAATGATGAGGAGGAAGCACTCTAGTAGTAGTAGAAAGGACAAGTCAAAGAAAGGAAAGATGCCTATGTACGAGGAAGAAGATGAGTTCATGAGTGAAAGTGACACGGGCAGTGAGAATACATGTGATATCCCTTCTTATGCTGAGTTTGATGGGGATAGTGAGCATGGAGAGGATAGTGGAAACCATGAAGAGGAGGGCGGAAACCATGAAGAGGAGGGTGGACACCAAGGTAATTACTCAAGCATGTCTTCTTTTTTTTTTTTCTAAATTTTGAAATATCCAAATTAATTCTCATTTTTGCACATATATATATGCTGCTACAGTGGTTACAAAAGGTTCAAAAAAGAGAGAGCAAAATATGAAGACCAAAGATGTCAATATCCTATCGAAGAAGCAATAATCTCTTGCTGGTATTTTTAACCTACACCTTTCTCTTGCTGGTATTTTTTTATTGTGCACATTACTCTCTTTCGGATTGAGTAGATGGCAACCTCAAATTATAACTGAAAAATAAGGTCACTAGTGAATTTTATCTAAATTTGGAACCTCTAACACAGGCAATAGCCATTTGGAGAAAAATAAAGAATGCTAAAAACAAAAAGGAGTAGCTGAGTATCTAACCATCAAATATTTAATGAGCAGTATAGTATCAAAACATCATTGTGCAATGTCATTCTGCAAAAAGAGAGGTTGCTATCAATTGGTTCATTTATCTAGGAGGTTTTCTGCAAAAAGAGAGGCCATACTAAATAAATGGAGCATCCATCACTAAGCTGCACTAATGAGCAATCATGCAAATTGTGTGTACATTTATGTACTGATGAGCATAACAATAATTAGACTTGCTATTGATTTTCAGATTTGCTAAGTGTTGATGGTGCTCTGATATTTTTCAGGTTTGATGTCTGAGAAAAGAAACAAGGTGTTCTTGCAGTGAGATTATTAGGGATTACAACCTGCTTTTGTGTGTGGGACTGTGGGGTTCATGGCTTCATGCCATGCTTGACATTTGTATCTGGTATTTTGATATTTTAAATAGAACCTGCTGTTGTACTGATTTGAACCATGAGATTATTAAGAACTAGCACGTGCTGTTGTACTAATTTGAACTAGCACCTACGGTTAGCAGCCATTCTAATTCTTCTGTTTGTGCTGCTGTATTGAGCGTATTGCAGGGTTGAATTTAAACGTCTGTTTGTGATGCAGTCAAAATGATTAGTAGCCATTCGGTTAGTAGCCATTCTAATTCTTGTGCTGCTGTATTCGGTTAGTAGCATTGCTGCTGTATTCTACCTGCTGCTGTCAAAACTGTATTCTATTTGTCCCTTACTTAATTACTGAAATGATTAGCAGCAATTAAGCGTATTGCAGGGCTGAATTCAAATGTCAGTCAAAATTTCGTCCGGAATTTCGTTCGAATTTCACTCAAACTGCTCTCTGCGTTTGGCGTCAGTTTATCCGAAATTTCGGACTAAATTTACGAATTTCGCGAATTTCGTTTCTTTCGCTGGCGAACGGAAAAAAAAACAACTGCCGAAATACAAATCCCTGGCGGTGTTTACCTCTGCTGCGTGTTTAAGATCTGCCATTTGGGTGGGATGTCGCCGGCAAACAGCGGCCCGGCGCGTCGGAGCTTGGTTCCTTACAAGAGGAAGAGGAAGCGCGTGGCCTGCACCGCCGGCGCATCAAAGCGAGCGGCCTGCGCATCCGCGGTGGAGCAATCCTCCCCCTGGGCATGGCTGGCTTGGCTGCACGAAGACATCGTCCGGCTCGTCGCGTGGCGCGCGTTGTCCGGCGACGTCGTAGGCTACATCCGCTTCCGCGCGGTGTGCTCCCACTGGCGCTCTACCACCGTGTGCCCGCGCGGCCGCGGCGTCGTCGACCCGCGCTTCCATCCGCGCCACTGGATGATGCTACCCGAGGGCTACGGCTTGTACCCAGGCCACGCCAACCTCCTTGGGTGGGTGCGCTTCCTCAACATCTGCACCGCCGCTTTGGCCCGCCTCCACCTCCCGATCCTAGGCGACCACTTCCCCATGGACTGGGTCGATGGCCTCCTCCTGCTGCAGCGGGACCGCGACATGGCCGTCTGTGGATAACACGGACCCCGGATACCCGCACGGCGGGTCTAAGAGACCACCCGACAAGGGATGGACCAAATCAGATGGATAAGAACGTGTACCACTCGGACTCTAGAAGGCTTGCTCGGCAAGAAAAGAAGTCTATCCCTAATTAATAGAAAGATGTACTTGTATTCCCAGATAACCAATAGAGGATAGAGATAGAAATCATACCTCGTAACCGACCAGGACTCTATCTTGTAACCCCCACTATATAAGGCGGGCAGAGAGCCCCTGGTTCGTCATCTTGATCTTGATCATTAGGTTGATCATCATCTCCACACCCATCCATGGAGAGACATCTCCCGATCATCTCCACACCCATCCATGGAGACGACTATCGAAGCAGCATCTAGAGGAATGGGGCTTATACCCTGCATCTAGAGGAATGGGGCTTATACCCTGCTAGTGGTAACCAATAGTGGTAACCCATCCTGAATGAACGGAGATCCCGTGAAACAAGCTCTGGGACAACTAAGCTATGTGGTATCGTCATGCACACCTTTCTAAAGTCCCATTCGCTACAGTGCTTAAACTGTAGGAAGGTTGAGGGAAAAACCTCTTAATAAGTTCGGAATCTTTAATAAGATTCGGGAATTTTCCTACAGGATTTCCGTGAAGAACGAACCTATATGAGCTGATCATGTGGTCGTGATCCATGAGAGTTCGGGGTATGCTCTCTAATAAGCTCATGAAAAGATACAAGGACATGACCGTAACGTCCTGCCCCGCTAAAGATGCAATTTTGCAGCCTAGCTAGTATTGTGTGCTATGTGGATGAATATCCTCACACCAAGGTCTTGGATCAAGGCGCAGTCCTCCTTTGCCTGTGTTGGATTGGATTTTTTATAGCTAAACATTGGTTCAAACCTAAACGGTACCTTTGTTAAATAACAGTATATATAAAACGAGTTTACGGTGATAATACCTTTGTTGAGTAAGGTAAAAGGGTGGGGATTGTTGGGCTTTTGCCACTGGGCCTTTGCCTTTGGGCCTTAGCCCGTTGGCTTGATTAACATGGAGGGGGCAGCTGCATAGCAGCGGGCAGCACGCTTCCTGTGTGAGCACGGCGGCGGCGGCTGGAGTGGCTCAACGGCCGACTCCGCATGGGGCGCTTCGCCTGCGAGCGTGGCCGTGGTGGCCGGACTCCACGGGGTTTGTTGAGCCGTCGCTGCATAAAGGGAAGCCCTCTTTCTGTTCTCAAGATAAGCATTGCATTCCCCATCTTCTCCCTAACCTTGAGTGCTTCCACTGCGATTCGCCGTGAGCTTGTGAGCTTGCTGCCAGCGTCGGCCGTGGTGGTGATGTTGGGTTTCTCGCTCTGGTTCCCGGTGGCCACGGGGTGGTTGCCGTGAGCTCGTCGCTGCTCCTTCTTGTTCCTCGGGTCCTCTCCTCGGCTCGGCCGTGGTGGGGGCGACGGCATCGTATCTCCGGGTCTCTTCGCCGGTGGTGCTTCTATAGCACGGCGATCTGATTTCTAGGACAGTGCTTCGTGCGCGCTTTGCTTCCTCTTTGCTGGTTCGGGTCCGGCACTACGTGAATATTTCTATTCTTCTTTGTGCAGTAGGTCAATTGGTTTTCTGGAGGCCTATTCTTTGAATAGGAACCGATACCAATTAGGGTATATGCACTGTGATCTTTGTGGGCTATTTAATCTGCTTGATGATGATTGCACTAAATTGAGGCGATTATAATCTGTTTTTAAGGATCTTGCTTTACCTAGATAAGTACTGCTCATAATCTGTGTGGTTGATTATTATCTCGTGCATTAGCTCTCGGTGTGGTTTACTGGATATATCTAATTGTGCAGTTATACTGATATAGAAAATTAGAGTTTGTTTTTGGCCTGAGAACAGCACTCTGCTGTGTACTAGTTGCTGTTTTGGGCTACTGTTGCGTTCTGGCCGACTCAATTTTTATCCTTTAACCTGCTGTTACTGAGTTGCTAATTGCTATACTTGCTGGTTGATAATCTATAAGAATAGATTTTGAGCAGTGCTGTTCTAAGGTTTAGGATCCTAATTTACAGTTTATATAACCAGTGATATCAAGCCCAAATTAATTGTTGGAAGGCTAATTTTAATTAGCAACCCTTAATTTGCAATCTGAAAGCAAATCAACACCATTCTAACCTGAGCTTATTGCTGGTTACTTTGGTTTTGTCACTGCCATGTATTCTGAATTAATGTTGATCATGAATTTATTCGCTTTAATGCTTATGTTTGGAGAATTCATGATTCTGAATTCAATTCTTGGCTGTGTCTTATTTGTTATATTTCAAGTGAATTATTTATCATACTTGCTCAAACTGCAATTATTTCAACAAAGCGTAGTGTTATTTACAGACTTGCTGACATTATCATGGGAAGGTTCATCCCGCTAAAATCTATCGGAGATAACTCCCTCTTCCTTTCACCGAATAGAAGCCTCGGTGTCTCCTCTAAGGTACATCGAACCATCCCGGGTGACTCCATCGTTCACATGAGTCCCGACTTCAGAGGTCTTGGACAGTACGATATCAAAAGCAGCACCTGGTTGACAGCTATTGACGGTGATGTTGTACTTGCCCCCATAACCGTCCCCCTACAGCCTCATCTACCATATCTACACTTGTTGTTTGCCTACATATTGGTGAGCATCCTAATAACTCTGTTTTTCTTACATGGTCAATGTGCCCACCTCCCCTGCTGTAACTTGTATTCTTTGATAACTGATTTTGTTTATGGATCTGTAGGAATAAAGGAAAGATATACTGCCAGACAGATTACAACCCCACCAAATGGCCGGCGAAGAGAAGGCTGCGTGTCGGGGTGAGTCCTACGGTCCCTTATTTCTTTTTGAATGCCTTAATTACTAGTAGTACTTCCTTTGGTTGATCCTTTGTTTAGGATTATGCAGTACAACATATCATGTTCCTCTCATGTTTTTTGTTGTTGTGCTTTGCCGTCTTGTTAGCCATGTTTTAGAATCTAGAGCTATTGTTATCATTCAGTGACACCTACATAAGAATATTGTTCACAATTTAGTTGAAATCTACTCACATTTGGCATTTAAATGGCAAGCATTATTTACAGTTGTGCTCACTAGCTGTTATGAGTTTCTATTTTAAATCGACAAAATTGTGGATTCTTTCTGTCTAGATCCTTGTTTTTACCTTTCTTCCTTCATACGTATATACATATATTGTCGTAGTCGTGTTGCCTCTCCTCTCAGCTGTTTTCTAAATTATTATTCTTTCACTAGGGCTGAAGGACGGTGTGGATTCCTATGCTTCACAAGAACGGAGGGAACATTCACTACGAAGCCTTAGTTATTTAGCAAGCACATTGCTCTCCTTGGTGTAATCTGCTGCCGTCTCCACAACGCCATTGTATCTATTTATATTCATGTTTGTGGCTTACGTGAAATAAATCATTAAATCGCCAATGACTGTTTATGTGTTCTATTTTTGTTTTGCATATAGGTGAAATGTCGCCTATGACTGTTTTGTGGCTTAGGTGAAATGTTTTAAGTCATTATGAGACTCATAAGGATGCAAGTCTTTTTGTAATATTTAAGTTATTATGTCTGTGTGTCATCCTGGAAATAACCACTGTGCCTGTGTTTGCTGGTACTGGCTCTACTGGTTTTTACATCAAAAACAACGTAACTGTCCATAATCTTGTCATAACCAATCTGGAGTGAACGAACGTCTACCAGCCCGGCTCTGTGACAAGGAAACAAATCAATTATATATAATTTTAAAGATAATAAGATGAACTTATAAAATTGAAATTTTTGACATTTGCATTTTGAGGATTTTAAGCGAATATAAAATTTCAAAATTTGAATTTTATGGATTTTAGAATTTCAAAAGCTATTTTTGCGATATTAAACAATGTTTGAATTCTACGGTTGGGAATTCAAAATTACTCAATATTAGGTTTTTCAAATTCTGAAATTTTAAAAATGAATTAACCAAATTCTAAAATTCACAATTTCCGAAAGTCATTTTTTGGAAATTTTAAAAAATGTACAATTTCTGGAATCCATTTTTAAATTTTTAATTATGTAATTCAATTAAAAAAATTAAACTAATAAAATTCATTTATTCATTTTTTGAAAATATATATAATTTAAGTTTTGAATTTTAAATCCCCAAAATTCGATTTCCTTTGTTTTAGAGCGAAGGGGAGAGTCAAAGGAGTGCGTGGGCTGTTAGGTAGAGGGCAACATAGTTCTCTTCGGCGTATCGTTGCATTGGTGTATTAATGTAGCAAATTTGAGAGCCCTTGAAAGGAGGTCTAAAGAGTAAAAAATAATTAAATAAAGTTTTACGATCTTTAAAAAGACTACTAAAAGTCACGAAAAAATCGTAATAAATTATCACAAAATATAGGCTATATAAAAAAACAAAATTTACTCCAGTGACACGAAACGGTACGTAACGCTAAAAAGAATAAAGCCTTGTTCTTGCCGTCGATTGCGTATGCATGCACACCGTCTAGAGAGGAGAGAGGGAGGGAATGAATATGAAGGACCCAATTACTTGGATTTCCTAATTGGAGGGTCCTTTTTGTGATGATACAACCGCCATGGGATCAGCAAAGGGAGAGAAGAGAGGAGAGAGAACATCTTGGGGAGGAAGGCGAGTTCATTCATCAGCTTTAATCTTTTGTACAGGACACAGAGGTACTTGTACCGAACTCAGAATCCTCACCACGGGCTCGACACAGTGACGACCCAAACACACACACCCAACTGCCCAAAAAGAGGCACCCAATACCATACAACATATATATTTGAAGATGCAAAAAGAGCCCAACTCAGTACTACTGGCACTGCCCGCCTCTGAAGATGCAGCTTGTCCCCAAGCTGTTACCACTGGGTACCTTTGCCGAACAACTTTGTAGTCTTCCCATGTAGCTGAATCCGCTGACCGCTGGCAACGACGATCATTTAATCAGTACTTGTTGATACGCATCATTCCCTTTCTCAATCGAGCGGCGATCAAGAATTGCTTCTAGTTCCACGTCCAACACATCAAGAGCCACCGGATCAGGAAGATTGGTCGACACTGCAGTGTAATCAAGAATGTCAGGTTTGAACTGAGATACATGGAAGACTGGATGGATCAAACTTGAAGCTGGAAGCTGAAGCTTGTATGCGACAGTGCCCCCCTTTTTTTGAGGGAAAAACCATAGGAGACGCTCCTATGGTGTATATATATTAACAAAATTTTTTTTACATATGTACAAAGTCAAGAGGCTATAAGGGAATTATGCCAAGAAGAAAGAAGAGAAACATGATATGCTTTCACTCTACAAACCAAGAGAGCAAAATCTTTATCAAAACCAATTTTCCATAGATGAAAAGAGGGCTGAACATCATCAAAAGTTCTCCTATTCTGAAGCTTCCAGATATTCCAGCAAGCCAACGTGACGATGTCCAAGAAGTACTCAAATCGAAGAGAAATAAATTTGGAGAGAAGAATGTTTCTAAGATCAAACCAATTATGCATTTGAGGCCAACTGGTAGAAAGAAACACCCAAACCATTGTAGCAAATGGGCACTGAATGAAAAGATGAAGAGAAAATTCTTCTGCCAAGGGTTGACACATGACGCAGCTAGCATCATCAGCAGGCAGCAAATTCTTGCAAAGCAAATTACGTGTGTTGAGACGACCTCTGTACAATAGCCAAAGAAAGATCTTCCAACACATTAGTCTTTTGCAATTCCACAACTTTGTGACTGGATAGTGGAGAAATGATAATTATAGAAGTTCTTAGAACAGTAGGTATCTTTGCCCAAATATACTCTTTTATCTGAAGTAGCTGGCTGAGAAACCCAAACATTTATCTCGCTTGAAAGGAATAGTCATTTCTCAAATGCTTGAACTGACGGAGGCAAACAAAAATGAGTTGCCACCTAGTTATCATGCAGAAAAGATTAACTCTCTGCTGAGGATTTAGAGCAAAAACACAAATAAGACAGAGAGTGTTGGAAACAATGTCCTTCACACATATCCTGCAAAAACAATGTTGATCGACCATCCCCAATTAAACAATTAGAGATGCCACAATAGAGATCCACATATTGCAAAAGTTGTTTCCACCAAAAAGAAAACACTCTTGGTTGTTGATCAGTAATACAGTGACGTCTGAGTATCTATAGCCGAGGTGTTATTGGCTCGTAGGATCAACAATAAATTGACATGACGAGGGCTTCTGAATTGTAGTGACCATCGAGGTGTGGTTTTCGATTGTGAGTAGTTGAGCAATTAGTAGTTTGATTTGTGTAACGATGTCACTACAACATTAGGGCAGCACAATGTTGCGCTTCAGCCAAGGTATAATATTATTAGGTTTCATCTTGATACAATTCTCTCGTTTCCTAGGATCCTAGGCCCATGTGCTTTCGATGCCATGATGAGTCATCTAAGTGGTACGTGTGCAAGTTATTAGCCATAGCAACATCTAGATAGAGCATGACAAAGACCGAACACATTCACGTCCCACCCCTTCATACCTCGATTGTCCTATCACCGACACAAGCTGATCATCCATGATTAGGTTGCATTATTTGTATAAAAAGTATGTCTATACATAGATATTTTAGTAATACATACAATGATTAATGATCATTAGATATATTCTTTTATAACAATTTTAAGAACTACATAGAATATAGATATTTTAGAAGATATTTGTATATGGATGAACTAGATTTTACAATGTGGCAATAATCCAATATTGTTAACACATTTATAAATTGATGTGTTTTAGAGTATCTTTTATAAATCTGTGAATGACCATGTATAGATAGATTAAGTACATGGTCAGTATGCTTGAGAAAAGGAGTAGGCTAGATATAAAAGATCTATAAATATTTTGTTATATTATTAAATCTATAATATAGTAGTCATTTGTAATAATGAGTCTCCCAATCAAGCCATGTCATTTACAGATTTTTAGTTCATTATTAATTTATGATTCGCTAGCTAAGAGAATTGTTCTTAAACACAAAAATATTTAATACTTAACGTATTAAGTAATTAGAAATTAAAATATAAAATTAAATTTAAAATAACATATTTTAGTCTCGCTCTAGGGCCCTTAAAACATTAGGAACGGCCCTGCTTCTACCCGTGTCGCGTGTTAGAAAGCACTCCAACCTTCTACCTATGCCGTGTGTTACAAAGCACTCCATCCTTCTATCACTTATACCAGCTCATTTTCTTTCTTGAAAAGACAACATCAGTAACTCCAGCAGTAGCTTCTCCTGCTTGATCCCACTCCTCCTATTAGCTTCTACCACTAGTTCCAACTTCTCACAGGCCATCGATTGCTTTTCTGGAGAAAGAACTATCAGTTAGTTACTTTGGCAAAATACATATATTAGTACATTATAAGTTCATCAAAATTAATGTCATCAACATTAACTTACTCAAGATAATTTAATGCATTTATATTGTGATATTATCCAGGCCCTTAGTAAGGGTTCCCAAAAAAAGAACAGATTTTACCTGTTTTATAAAATCTGCAGATCGTAGATATTCAGCGAATCCTTCCATGTTCCAGGTCACTCCTTGGATGGGTTGTGTGTGTGGAAGAAGTAAGCTAACTACACCCCAATTCTCCCTCTTTGCAGCAGCAATTATTGGAAGTCACTCATTCATAACCTGCATTTCTTCATAATAAGTACAAGGGGTGAGGAAGAAAAAAGAAAGACGGAATGGGAGGGAGAGATACCATGCTGTATGAATTTGCATCTGCCCCACAAGCTAACAGCATCTCAACCATTTCCATTTGAGTAGTTTCAGGGAGATCACAAATAATTGCTTTAGAGATAAGGGTCGTTTCATTAACCTTACTGACCTGGAAAATAAGATCTACCGAGTAAGGCTTAAATTCAATCAACCTTAGTTTAGAAAAGGAGATATAAAAGAAATACCTTCAATAAGTGTTGAAGACATGCAATAGACCCAAAATATACAGCAAGAGCAAGTGGATTAAGGTATGCTTGATAACATTCGTTGACCTAATTAAACCATAAACAATACTAGATCAATAAAATTCAATTCATATTTAAATTCAATTCAGATTTATAAGAAGACAAAAAAAGAATACATCAGCTCCTCTCTGGATAAGCAAATGGAGTGCTTCAACATCATTTCTAGCACACGCTGCATGTATTGTCTTTCCATAAAAAGAATCAAATCAAAGTTGATGTTTGCTCCCAGCTCCAATAACAAAAAATGAATTGCCCAGTTTTTACCTGACAAAAGACTATTAGAACACACAAGAACAAAAGGAATTTATACACACAAACTTAAAGCAGGACTAAAAAATTTACTAGCTCGCTTACCAGTGATAACAGACATCTGGAGAGCAGTCATGCTATTGTTATTTCTAAGATCTATATTAGCAGCCAGGTGTTGTACTACAAACCTCACGTAGTTTGGCTTTTCCAATTCAGATGCTACTGCATAATGCAGAACTCCCATCCCTGCAAGTTCAGATTTCGTTATGAATATATATTTGTGATGAAAGAGTGTAACAAGCAAATTACCAGTATCATCTTGTGTGTTTACGTCCACGTCAAGGCAATTCACAAGAACTTCAGTGAGAAGAGTGTAGCCATTGTTGGCTGCAAAATGAAGAATCAGCGAATCATCTGTTCGAGGGTCTTGAAACCTGTGCTGCCACCTTTGTTTGCCAACATTCTAGCCTCAACTACATGCAGCAGTTATTATTAGAATAAAAAACAAGTAAATGTACTATAGCTAAGTAACATTACATACAGATCACTCTTTGCCTGTCATCGAACCCCGCGCCTTCATTGCGTATAGCTTTTTTTATCAGCTTCTCTGCTTCTACAGAACATGAAAAAGTGCTAAGGTCAGAATTTAGGTTGACAAAACCTAATAATGAGGGGGGAGGCGAGGTTACTGTTCAATCTGGATGAAGCATGACCAAACATAGGTCTTCCGAATCTGTTTAGATGCATAAATTTTGTGAGCTGGTGAAAAACATGTTCAAGGTCACATATATTCATTGTGTTATAGTGTCTCTAACAGCCTAGTTATGGTGAAAAACATATGGTTAGTGTCTATCAAATCTGAAAATGAAGTACAGGAAGCACACGCTACATTTTTTGGGCAATATCCATTGCTCACAGCAGATCTGAGAATGAAAGAGAACGCTGGTTAGTCAGATTCTTTGAATGTGGAGTTGTCTAGTTGATAGAGCATGATTAAATTTGTAGAAAGTTGGTGCGAGCTACTTGAAATATGAGACCGACTGTGATTGCGTTTGGATATTTGTTGCACTCGACCGGTCGCTTGCGCGCACATGCCAAGCGCAGACGATTTTTTCCCAACCAGGCCAAGTTCAGCTAAACAAGCATAAATGGCCAACTAGTAAAAAGGCCCACGAAACTCCTGCACACCGGCACACGGAAACAAACAAAACGACAAAAACACACGGAACCCTAGAAACCAGACATTTATTTCCATCAACCCAGCTGCTGCACATAACGACAATTGCATATCTCAAGCTCTTTCTCAAATTATTTTCCCCTCGACACCAGGGCCGTGCCTGAGGGGGGCGGGCAGTGCATGCGCCCCGGGCCCCCCGAGCCCAGGGGCCCCACCCCCCAATATGGGCTATGGCCTGTACACGAGAACGTGATTACGTTTTGCGAAGAACTGAAGGCCCAAGTGCCCAACGTAGGTTACAGGTTACTTAGCTAGCTAGCTGGAGCCTGGAAGTCACCCACTCACGCGTGTCTATGATTATGGTAACATGAACGTGATT
The DNA here is from genome assembly GCA_005191435.1 of Raddia distichophylla. Lineage (NCBI taxonomy): Eukaryota > Viridiplantae > Streptophyta > Magnoliopsida > Poales > Poaceae > Raddia > Raddia distichophylla. Next base: position 423,769 of record SPJY01019435.1, read on the forward strand.
ATCTGAATGTGATTAAGCCCAGGAGACCGGCACCCGGCGCAACAAGTGGTAGGCCTCGTCCGTCGCTCGGCCGCTGGCACCAAAGGGCAGAGGCGCCGACGCTTTTCTTCCAGCAATCCGTGAGTTCGTGACTTCTAGTATCCCCGACCAAAAAGCGCCGCCGCGCCGGACGGTGATTCCGTATTTCCGTAATTCCGTTGATTTGCTCTTGCTGGTTGCTGCTCAAAAAAAAAACACCGTTGTTCCTGTTGGACGCCGTCGTTCTTAGTTCTTGTCGAGCAGCCATCGTGGCGAGGGTTTTGATTTTTGGAGGGCTCGGCGATTCGACGGATCTGTTCCAGTTCCATGCCGCCACGAATGCTGCTCATGGCGCCGTTCGTTGATCAACAACGGCTGCTTCGCCAATAATCCACTCGCCAGAATCCAGTCATCCAGATTGCCAATAAGCCAATTCGCCATCACGTCAGTCTGCTTCGGTGAGACGATGAGTAAAATTTCTAAATGTTTGAGGTAAAAAATCTTACTTTTATACTTTTATCTTTTATTGGTAACAATTTCTATAATACATTAAATAGTGTCTTTTTAGTTGATATATAGTAGTATAAAAATATTTTGATACTTATGTTAGGGGGCCTCCGCTTATAATTTCGCTCCGGACCCCCAAAAACTCAGGAACGGCCTTGATTTCAAGCACCATAGACATCATCTAGGAGATTAACTGCACACGATTAATCCTTTTTTGTGTACCACCTAGGCAATGTTATGCTGTCTCATGCACTTCATATATATCCTGAAATATAAAGTCTGGTCCAGACAGCCACTAGAAGCACTATACAAACAAAAAATATGACACAACATACATACAAATCACTGATCGACGGCCGAAAAACATAACCGAATGGCGACCAAAATATAACACAGAGCACAGCGCACAAAAAGAGGAAGTAACATAAGTTGAAAACATAACAGCAGTTTAATACTCACTACTACGGAACGGCCCTTCCATCCCGGCACATCAGTCCAGGTTACCATCAAACCGGGACTGAGATTAACTTCAGTCCCGGTTCAATGGTAGCGAGGCAGCAGGCCAGTATTCAGGCTCGGTTGGTGCCACCAACTGGGACCGATAGGTCACCTCACGCGGCACGCGGAAGCTGGGGAGTATTAGTCCCGGTTGGTGTAACCAACCGGGACTAACACTGGGCTCCGATAATTGGCGCCATTTCTCCTGTCACAAAAGGCCCAGTTGGTGTTACAAACCGGGACTGATATGTGGCTATTAGTCCCGGTTGATGTTACAAACCGGGACTAATACTGGGCTCCGATAATTGGAGCCATTTCTCCTCCGGTAACAAAACGTCACTGCGTCGTCTTCTCGTCGCCGCACTTGCTGAGGGAGCTCGCACGCGCTTGTGAGGAAGGAGCGGAGACCGGAGCTGAGGAGCAAGGAGAGCTGCTGAGGCGAGAGAGAGGAGCTACTGAGGAGTACGTGGGGGGGAGCCTCTCTTTGCCGCGCCGAGGGAGCGGTGAAAGGGGATCGGATCATCATCGCCTCATCGGAGCAACGCTCGTGTCGCCGCGCCGGCCGCGTCGTCACCACGGCCCCGGCCTCGCCGCTCTCGTCGTCGCAGCGCGCCCGCCCATTCGTCAGCGCCTCTCCGGCCACGCCGCTGAGGTACATTTATCCACCGGCATCGCATCCTCGTTTCTGATCCCACCGCCACCACTGCCACCGCCGCCACCGCTACCGGCGCAACTACAAATGCCGACCTTTGTCTGTGTTTTTACCATTAAATTTCCGTCCAGATTTAGGATGTCTTGTTGGACCGGTGACAACGCCACTAACATTGAAACCACGCTCCCTCCAACTAGGTCCAAAATGTGCTGTTTTCTAAAGTGTTTTTGCCCCTCCACCATTGCTTGTTGTGGGGGGAGGAATACCCACAGAAAAAGCGCAAAAGACAAAAAATACGTGGCGACCAATGATGTGCCACGTCGCGACGATGGCGGTGGCGGTGGTGATGAGGAGGGCGAGGGCGAGGGCGAGGGCGAGAGCGATGGCGACGCACCCTAAATCTCCTAGCCGCCGCCTCTAGGTCCCTGCTCCCGCCTCCCACGATCCCCACCCCGCAAAACCGCCCCTTCCTCGTCCCCCTCCGTCTCGGCGTCTCCCTCACCCAAGCCGACGCCCCCCACTCCCCCTCCGCCGCACCTCCCTCACTCCCGCTGCCCCCGCCGCCGCACCCCCTCTCTCCGCCGCCCCCACCCTCTACCCCACTCTCCGTCGTCCCACTCCTCCGCCGCGCCCGCGCCACGCCGCCGACTTTTGCTTCCTTTTAGGGTTTCCTCCTCCCGTCTCCAGGCACAACGGCGGCAATGGCTCCCCGATTCCGGCCTCCTCCAGTTCCCCCATCGCCTGGTACAGTGGTGATGGATCCCCACTCCAGATGGGTGCGCTCCCTGGGAGAAGCGGCGGCACGGCGACGGCCTCGATGTAGAGTTCTTTTTACTCGGCTCCTCTCCTCCCCAAGGCAACGGGTGGCGGCGACGGCCTCGATTTGGGACTCTTCATCCTCGGCTCCTCCCTACGATGGCGCCATCGATGCGGTGGATGGCGGTGGCAGCAATGGCTACCTCCTCCTCTACTATCCACGGTCAGCATCTCCAAATCATCCTTCTCATCTCCTTGGTTCTAGAGCAGCAGATTTGACATGAGGAGCACCGATTTTGTTAGATAGTCTTGGTGATCTGCATTTTGAATCCTCCAGGCGAATATTATACTCAATGAACCATATAGAAATATGGTGATTGGTGGATCCCATTTCATACACAACTTCTCTAATTTTTGACCGTTTTGGGTTCTATACTAGAACAACAATCTTATGAAATTAAACTATCTTTCCATCTTCAGGCCTTAACTTTCCATGTTCAGATTAAGGTGTTTCGGTATGTGTTTCAATCTCTTCTTCACTTTGTATATGTTCAGATTAATGTGTTTCGGTATGTGTTTCAATCTCTTCTTCACTTTGTATGTTTTGCTCCTTATATGTACTACCAATAGAGGTTGAAAAAAACAATAGATTTATTTGACTTAAATTTTTTGAAGTGTTGCTCTATCTAGCCTTCCCTGCATGTTCTAAAGTACTTTTGTGTCTTCTGCCTGGCAACTAAATTTAGCTAGCCAGAAATGACTTTTCATGTTTCATAAAAAAAAGATGAGTTCACTGTGTTTTGTTCTTACAAGAGAGCTTACTGAACTAACAGCTTTACTTTACTGAACTAAAACTGCAGTAACTTTTCATATATTGACATATTTATTTGTTGTTGCAATATTTGATTTCCTTAGGCTGTTCGCAATATTGGGTATCAGGACGCACATCCCACATCCAGAATCTAACAAAAAGAGTTACTGCAATAGTTAATGCTCTGGAGGAATTGGAGTGGTATCAGGACGCACATCCATAATCTAACAAAAAGAGTTACTGCAATAGTTAATGCTCTGGAGGAATTGGAGCTTACTCTCAAGGTATACAAGCAAAACTACTTTAACATGCCATGCTTCTTGGAATGTCCTTTCTCCTTCATGTTGTACTATCTAATTCCATTACCTCAAATTTTCTGAATACGCATTCAGCTGAATCGTTTGGCAAAACTGTTCTCCAGGTACATTTAGTCCTCATGAATCAGGATCTACTGCAGTGTTGTTCCTGCGTTCTTAATTGTAAATATGTCAAAAGGAGTTAATTACCATTAGGCCACAAATAAACTATTTCAAACAAAAGTCGGCTGTGGCATGCCACTGTCGGATGAACAGTTCAGGTATTCAAACTGGGGCATGCTATTGTTGGATGAAATATGGTATATAAACTATTTTGTTTTTTGAGAAGATATTTGCACCTCCTAAAAGGGACTTATTTCTTTTCTTTGAATGGAATCCAATTGCACCTATGTCTGACGATTCCTACAAGAATCCGGTGGTCATATATGAATATCCCAAACAGCTAAAGCCATTTTATGCACCACTGCAAGAAGATGGGAAGATGGTATCTGCATTTGTCATAGTTTTGTCAAAAGTGAACATTACATTTATTTATATTACAAAAGGGAAACATTCTGAATCAAGACCAACATCATGGTTCTACAGTGAACTAGCTAAATGTTCTATTACTAATTCAAGTTTGGTTGTAGATGTGGAGCTCAAAAGGAGGATAGGATGGATATTTAACAGCAAGGTAAGTATTTGTCAAAACTGCTTTGAACGTGAATGTGACAAGTGGAGTCTGGGATTTTCCATGCAAAAGTAATGCAGGCATTGGAATTTAATAATTATTGCAGACGACGAAAATTAATAGGAAAAATTAAGTATTCTGACTTAAATGATCTTGAGCAAGCGTTACATATTCTTTCGGCTTGATAAATTAGCATCCACATGTATTTGTGGTCTTCAGCTATGGATCTTCTGAAAACAAGGATCAGTTTTCTTTCATCCCCAACACCAGATACATTGGATGATGCCAGGTTAGTGCTTTTGAGAAATCTATTCTGTTGAGTGCATTTTCTTAATGCCAATTTTCATGACTTCCGCTCAAGTCTTTTTATTTGATAGAACCCTTTGTTTATGTGTGTATTTATATTATTTAGAACTTCGGATCCAAAAGTACCCAAAGAATATGCAGCCATAGGACTATAGGAGCTCAATCTAGAGCTTCCTTTTTATAGATTCGTCTATTCAACTTGCAGAGTTAGACGAGTTGGATTTAAATATACACTGAAGGAAGGTTAAAAATGTTAGTGTCCTCTTAAACAATGAAACTAATATCATACTATTTGGTTCCCTTTCATGTTGAGGATAAAATGTAAAATATTTGGCATTATTGCTGCTTTTGTTATTTTTTTGAAGGGTTGCATTATATTGCTAAATATGGATCCTACATTTTGCACATTGTTTTTTCTCTATTATATGGCATGCTCGATGGAATAGTGCACATTGTTGATGATTTTCAAGAAATCAAGTGTATCATTCAATTTTAAATTTTCCCTTCATTAGTACCTGACGTATGAGATAATCTTATGGAGTTATTGGATCTGCTAGACTGATTCTTATCGGTTTGTTTTGTCTCACCACGAACTTGTATAATTTCAGCTCAACTAGGCCGATTCTTACCTGTTTTATGTGTTCCGTAAGCTTTTTCTTCAGCTTTAAATTATTTTATTGTTGTTGCTAATATCCTGAGCTTTTCGATCAATGTTTTGGTGTAGTGTGAAATTTTTCTAAGTATACTACGTCGCCCTCTACAGCGGTTGCGCGGAGGCGGACGGGGCGAGCTCGCGAAAGCGGACTATGGTGTACGGCGTACGAGCTCACAGCATCGGACGACGGCGGACGACAGCTGCGTGGTGGCAAGCTCACGGAGGCGGGCGATGGCAATCAGCGAACTCGCAGCGACAGACATCGACATTCTCCCGCGAGCTCGTGACAGGCAGCGGCTGCGTAGAGGCGAATTGTAGCGAGCTTGCGGAGGATGGTAGTGGACGATGAGCGCACGGCAGCTGCACGGCGGTGAGCTCCCTGCAGCGGACGAAGCGAGCTCGCGGCGGTGGACGGGTCGGCGGCCTGGAGCTCCAGTGAGGTGGATCAGCGACTTGGAGGCATGGTAGAGGGGAGAGATAGGAGGAAGGAGGAAGAAGTATTAGTGTATAACATGCAGGTCTTTTGTCTCATATTTTATTTTTATATGTGCTGAAAATCCTCTGAAATGTGCCGCTATGGCACGAGTGTAGCACGAGTGAAATTAGACGGCAAAAGGAATGAACTCAATAACAATATGCGTTTTGTAGGTAGCCACATCATGTTCTAAACTGCACTGATGCTCATGGGTTATGTTACGGATCAGGTAGATATGTTTTAATGCTAATTTGAACTCTTGGCCTGAAATGAGTTCAAATAAGATGTCTTTTCTGTAAATTCCCCTTCATGCTTATATATTGTCTATAAATTTTGTTTCCTTTCATTCTTTTTAGGTCCGTGGTAAAGCACGGGCATTGTACTAGTTATTAATTAATTAGCTTGGATGCAGCCCACGTCCTTCTTCTACGGGAGAGTTCAAAACAACATTAACTACCCATGCATGCAATTCATTTCGTCCGTTTTTCTAACGTACAATTTGATTCAGAGCTCCGATCGACGAATGGCTTTCACCATCGCGTTGTTGTCATTTTTTCAAGGAAACAAAACAAGACTTGATTCAAAATTTTGAATTTTTAAAATTTTTTAAAAATTAAATTTGTAACTAAAAGTTTTTGGCGTCGTAACCAATATTTCAAATAATATAACTATTTTTTTAAATATATAACCAAATTTTTCGTAGTAAGTAAAAGTCATCGGCGGCGTAACCAAATTTTTTAACAATATAACTAAAATTTTTAACTAAAAAGTTGTCGTCTGCGCAACCAAATTTTCAAACAATGTAACCAAATTTTTCGTAGTAACTAAAAGTCATCGTCAAGCTAACTAAAAGCCATCGTCGGCATAACCATCTTTGTAATATTTTTTTGACCGCCATTTTTAACTAAAAAGACGCCACCGGGTAACCGAATTTTCAAACAATATAACCAAACCTTCTCTGTACAATAACCAATATAACTAAATCTTCTATGTACAATAACCGATATAACCAGATTTGACATTACCACTGTACAGTAACCAAAATAACTAAATCACCTATGTAGGGATGAAAACGGTCGGTAACCAATATCAACTATACGGAAACGATTGCCGGTAAGTCAGAAATTTTTGGAAACGGTTACAGTTTCATAATTTAACTATTCAGTGGCGACTACAATACAACACCGAAAGAAATTAGAAAATCTAAATTTATATATGGTAATGGTCCGGAAACGATATTTATTATACAGAAACGATATGGAAACGAGCCTCGGTAAACGAGATTTTCAGAAACGGTTTTTATCCCTACACCTCTGTACAATAACTAAAAAACTACTCATGACCACAAAACAACTATTTGCGACAACGAACATAACCAAATGGAAACTACAAATTTACATCGCCATTTTCGACGACTAACCATAGGTACAAAACAAAGTAACTGCGCTCAGGCATTTGAATAACCAAAAATTTCGACGAAACTAGATCAAACACACAAAATAATCTGGACGAGGGAGGTGGGTGGCAACGACGGTGGGGTCGTGAGGCGCCAGATCTGGACGAGGTGGGTGACGGCGACGCCCGGGCGGCACAATTACAACGGCGGCCGGACGAGCTCGGGGCAGCGGCGCCTGGCGGGAGGGCGTGACACGCTGGCCACGCGCCGGGACGCAGGGTAGCCATTCGCGAGGACCACGTGCACCGACGTTGTGTCCCTTGACGTCGCCGGTCGTCGTGGTCACGCGCCGGGCGCCGCAGCCATACACCTCTAGCGCCACAGCCATACAACGCCGGTGCCGCGCGCTAGATGTTGCGTCCAAACGCCGCCGCCACCGATTGCCGTGGACGCGCCAGGCGCCGCAGCCGTACGCCACCGGCACAGCGCGCCAGCGAACGCCACGTCCAAACGCCGTCGCCGCAGCCTGTTGCCATGGACGCGCCGTGCTACCGGAGAGCTAAACGCCGGCCAAACTTGCAGAACGAGAGAAAAATGGGGGTGGAATGGTGGATGTGGTTGGATTCACCGGTAGTTAATGAGAGCAATAAAATAAAAAGTAACGGTTTTGTGCCTGTTCCATTGATCTCGTGTTCAGATCGAACTCGGGCTTGTAGATTCAAAGGTTCCTATATAGGAGTATTTGCTTGCGGTGTTTACCTCTGCTGCGTGTTTAAGATCTGCGATTTGGGTGGGATGTCGCCGGCAAACAGCGGCCCGGCGCGTCGGAGCTTGGTTCCTTACAAGAGGAAGAGGAAGCGCGTGGCCTGCAGCGCCGGCGCATCAAAGCGAGCGGCCTGCGCCGCCGGCGCATCCGCGGTGGAGCAATCCTCCCCCTGGGCATGGCTGCACGAAGACATCGTCCGGCTCTGTCAGTGTTGCCCCCAACGGAGTGGTCACTGCTGTGCTTGCCTTTACTGCTGCGTATCAATCTCGCATAGCCTTTGCCACCTCTAAGGATCAGGACTGGACTCTCTCAAGCTGGCAAACCAAACGCGGGGGCGGAGCATGGAAGGTCTTCTTGCCGTTTCAAGGCAAGCTCTACTTCCTCACACCCAAATTTCAGTTATTTATGATCGATCCGGAGGGGACTTCATCTCCTCTGCCGCCACCGGAGCTGATTGCCACCTGCCCGGTTCCCTTGCTTCCACCCATCCATCTGGTAGAATGTGACTCGGAGATCCTACTTGTTGGCACAGACTGCACCTCTTGGCAGCATAAGCATAGTGTTATTTACAGACTTGCTGACATTATCATGGGAAGGTTCATCCCGCTAAAATCTATAGGAGATAACTCCCTCTTCCTTTCACTGAATAGAAGCCTCTGTGTCTCCTCTAAGGTACATCCAACCATCCCGGGTGACTCCATCGTTCGCATGAGTCCCGACTTCAGAGGTCTTGGACAGTACGATGTCAAAAGCAGCACCTGGTTGACAGCTATTGACGATGATCTTGTACTTGCCACCATACCGTCCCCCTACAGCCTCATCTACCATATCTACACTTGTTGTTTGCCTACATATTGGTGAGCATCCTAATAACTCTGTTTTTCTTACATGGTCAATGTGCCCACCTCCCCTGCTGTAACTTGTATTCTTTGATAACTGATTTTGTTTATGGATCTGTAGGAATAAAGGATAGATATACTGCCAGACAGATCACAACCCCACCAAATGGCCGGCGAAGAGAAGGCTGCGTCTCGGGGTGAGTCCTACGGTCCCTTATTTCTTTTTGAATGCCTTAATTACTACTAGTACTTCCTTTGGTTGATCCTTTGTTTAGGATTATGCGGTACAACATATCATGTTCCTCTCATGTTTTTTGTTGTTGTGCTTTGCCGTCTTGTTAGCCATGTTTTAGAATCTAGAGCTATTATTATCATTCAGTGACACCTACATAAGAATATTGTTCACAATTTAGTTGAAATCTACTCACATTTGGCATTTAAATGGCAAGCATTATTTACAGTTGTGCTCACTAGCTGTTATGAGTTTCTATTTTAAATCGACAAAATTGTGGATTCTTTCTGTCTAGATCCTTGTTTTTACCTTTCTTCCTTCATACGTATATACATATATTGTCGTAGTCGTGTTGCCTCTCCTCTCAGCTGTTTTCTAAATTATTATTCTTTCACTAGGGCTGAAGGACGGTGTGGATTCCTATGCTTCACAAGAACGGAGGGAACATTCACTACGAAGCCTTAGTTATTTAGCAAGCACATTGCTCTCCTTGGTGTAATCTGCTGCCGTCTCCACAACGCCATTGTATCTATTTATATTCATGTTTGTGGCTTACGTGAAATAAATCATTAAATCGCCAATGACTGTTTATGTGTTCTATTTTTGTTTTGCATATAGGTGAAATGTCGCCTATGACTGTTTTGTGGCTTAGGTGAAATGTTTTAAGTCATTATGAGACTAAAAGATGCAAGTCTTTTTGTAATATTTAAGTTATTATGTCTGTGTGTCATCCTGGAAATAACCACTGTGCCTGTGTTTGCTGGTACTGGCTCTACTGGTTTTTACATCAAAAACAACGTAACTGTCCATAATCTTGTCATAACCAATCTGGAGTGAACGAACGTCTACCAGCCCGGCTCTGTGACAAGGAAACAAATCAATTATATAATTTTAAATATCATAAGATGAACTTATAAAATTGAAATTTTTGACATTTGCATTTTGAGGATTTTAAGCGAATATAAAATTTCAAAATTTGAATTTTATGGATTTTAGAATTTCAAAAGCTATTTTTGCGATATTAAACAATGTTTGAATTCTACGGTTGGGAATTCAAAATTACTCAATATTAGGTTTTTCAAATTCTGAAATTTTAAAAATGAATTAACCAAATTCTAAAATTCACAATTTCCGAAAGTCATTTTTTGGAAATTTTAAAAAATGTACAATTTCTGGAATCCATTTTTAAATTTTTAATTATGTAATTCAATTAAAAAAATTAAACTAATAAAATTCATTTATTCATTTTTTGAAAATATATATAATTTAAGTTTTGAATTTTAAATCCCCAAAATTCGATTTCCTTTGTTTTAGAGCGAAGGGGAGAGTCAAAGGAGTGCGTGGGCTATTAGGTAGAGGGCAACATAGTTCTCTTTAGCGTATCGTTGCATTGGTGTATTAATGTAGCAAATTTGAGAACCCTTGAAAGGAGGTCTAAAGAGTAAAAAAATAATTAAATATAGTTTTATGATCTTTAAAAAGACTACTAAAAGTCACGAACAAATCGTTATAAATTATCACAACATATAGGCTATATAAAAATAACAAAATTTACTCTAGTGATACGAAACGGTACATAACGCTAAAAAGAATAAAGCCTTGTTCTTGCCGTTGATTGCGTATGCATGCACACCGTCTAGAGAGGAGAGAGGGAGGGGATGAATATGAAGGACCCAATTACTTGGATTTCCTAATTGGAGGGTCCTTTTGTGATGATACAACCGCCATGGGATCAGCAAAGGGAGAGAAGAGAGGAGAGAGAACATCTTGGGGAGGAAGGCGAGTTCATTCATTAGCTTGAATCTTTTGTACAGGACACAGAGGTACTTGTACCGAACTCAAAATCCTCACCATGGGCTCGACACAGTGACGACCCAAACACACACACCCCCAACTGCCCAAAAAGAGGCACCCAATACCATACAACATATATATTTGAAGATGCAAAAAGAGCCCAACTCAGTACTCCTGGCACTGCCCGCCTCTGAAGATGCAGCTTGTCCCCAAGCTGTTACCACTGGGTACCTTTGCCGAACAACTTTGTAGTCTTCCCATGTAGCTGAATCCGCTGACCGCTGGCAACGACGATCATTTAATCAGTACTTGTTGATACGCATCATTCCCTTTCTCAATCGGGTGGCGATCAAGAATTGCTTCTAGTTCCACGTCCAACACATCAGGAGCCACCGGATCAGGAAGATTGTCGACACTGTAGTGTAATCAAGAATGTCAGGTTTGAACTGAGATACATGGAAGACTGGATGGATCAAACTTGAAGCTGGAAGCTGAAGCTTATACGACAGTGCCCCTTTTTTTGAGGGAAAACCCATAGGAGACGCTCCTATGGTGTATATATATTAACAAAAAAATATTTACATATGTACAAAGTCAAGAGGCTACAAGGAAATTATGCCAAGAAGAAAGAAGAGAAACATGATATGCTTTCACTCTACAAACCAAGAGAGCAAAATCTTTATCAAAACCAATTTTCCATAGATGAAAAGAGGGCTGAACATCATCAAAAGTTCTCCTATTCTGAAGCTTCCAGATATTCCAGCAAGCCAACGTGACGATGTCCAAGAAGTACTCAAATCGAAGAGAAATAAATTTGGAGAGAAGAATGTTTCTAAGATCAAACCAATTATGCATTTGAGGCCAACTGGTAGAAAGAAACACCCAAACCCTTGTAGCAAATGGGCACTGAATGAAAAGATGAAGAGAAAATTCTTCTGCCAAGGGTTGACACATGACGCAGCTAGCATCATCAGCAGGCAGCAAATTCTTGCAAAGCAAATTACGTGTGTTGAGACGACCTCTGTACAATAGCCAAAGAAAGATCTTCCAACACATTAGTCTTTTGCAATTCCACAACTTTGTGACTGGATAGTGGAGAAATGATAATTATAGAAGTTCTTAGAACAGTAGGTATCTTTGCCCAAATATACTCTTTTATCTGAAGTAGCTGGCTGAGAAACCCAAACATTTATCTCGCTTGAAAGGAATAGTCATTTCTCAAATGCTTGAACTGACGGAGGCAAACAAAAATGAGTTGCCACCTAGTTATCATGCAGAAAAGATTAACTCTCTGCTGAGGATTTAGAGCAAAAACACAAATAAGACAGAGAGTGTTGGAAACAATGTCCTTCACACATATCCTGCAAAAACAATGTTGATCGACCATCCCCAATTAAACAATTAGAGATGCCACAATAGAGATCCACATATTGCAAAAGTTGTTTCCACCAAAAAGAAAACACTCTTGGTTGTTGATCAGTAATACAGTGACGTCTGAGTATCTATAGCCGTCTGGGGTAAACAAACTGAACACATGAGGTAGGTTGGCGAGGAGAGAACTGAACTGATTAAAGTAAGACGACCACCATATGATAGAAAAGTAGAATTAGCTGATAGCCTTCTTTCAACTCTATTAATAAGAGGGATGAAATCTTGCACTCAAGGCTTAAAAGTACCCAAAGATAGCCCTAAATAAGTAAAGGAAGAAGTCCAATTTACCTCCCTTAACTATTGCAGAAGTTCATTTTTCCTCCCTCAACTCATTTGTGGCCATTCAATGCAAGATTGGACGGCCAGATCTCACCCGTTTAACACAGAGGGAGGAAAAGTGAACTTTTTCAATAGTTGAGGGAGGCAATGTGGACTTCTTCCATATGCATAAAAGCAATTTGGCAGCCAATATTTTAGTTTGTTCTTCAGACACATTGATAGGAATTAGAGAAGACTTGTGGAAGTTTATCTTCAAACCCGTCGACTCTGAGGAGTGCAAAATCATTTTTGAGATAGAAAAGTTGAAAACAGGAAGCTGGCAAAACCAAGAGAGTACCATCTTCATATTGAATTATAGGGTAGTCAGCTGTGGAATTTCCATCAATTGGCCTATTTAAAACTCCTCTTGACATAGCCTCATTAATAATAGATTGCAAGAGATCAGCTCGAAGAACAAAAGGTGACCATGGATCTCCTTGCCTAACACTGTTGGCCACAGAAACTCACAAAGAACTCTTCCAAGAAGAAGACACAAAGATAAACTCATAACAGAAGCTTATTACATGGCTACTAGTATTACCTCTATTATCTTCTTTTCACCCCCTTAGGTTACAAGCATGACTATCTATTTATAGGCTTCAAGAGCCTTATACAACTCATGGACAACTATGTGACATCTAATAACATCTAGATGACAACTCAACTACAACTTTTCCTATTAGCTCATATACAACTCATACTTGACAACTCATGACAACTAATATCTAGCTATTAGCATTTTCTAAGAACTTCTACAACGTACATACACTAAGTAGACAAGTTCAACTTTGCTTTTTCTATCCAACATGAGTGCATGCACCTAACTATTACCTAATTAATATCCTTTACATGGTAAATGTCACACAGAACACATCAAGAGCCAGGTTGGTTTCTAGGTAGAGTCTTTCCCAAAGAAAGAAAACAGAAGCAGTAGCAGCATGATGCTGTGCAGCAAAAAGGTGATGTTCTGTGTGGTAAATTGGTATCAGAGCCAGGTTGGCTTCTAGGAAGAGTCTTTCCCAAAGAAAGAAAACAGAAGCAGCTGTGTAGCAAAAAGGTGCATGGGGCATCTAGGATGCTGCCACGCCAGGTGCATCGATGCTTGCCGTCACCAGTTTCGCGCAGGCCAAGACGACACCAAGATGATGGTGGTCGTGCTGTAGATAGTGAGGAAGGTTGGTGGCTTGATGCTGCCGGCTGAAGGCCTATCAGAGGCGGGCGACGAGTTCGTGAAGTGAAGCTGGACGTTGCGGGGCAAGTGCTCAGGAGGGTACGTAGATCCTGTGCGGGTCAAAATAGTAGGTTCCTTATGTGAGAACCAGACCCTGTGTGGGTTATTGTTGTTTCTCTTTGTGAGAAACACACTCTGTGTGAGTCATGAGATTGTTCCTCTGTGTGAGTTACAATCATTGGTGTAGGTTCTCTGTGTGAAAATCAGACCCTGTGTGGGTTATAGTTGTTTCTCTGTGTGAGAAACAGACTCTGTGTGAGTCGTGAGATTGTTCCTCTGTGTGAGTTACAATCATTAGTGTGGATGTTCTGTGTGAATATCATATGGAGAAAAATGTCATTTTGTGTGACAAGTGAAGATCGGACTTGAAGTAGATGAAGGTGTCTTCTACAAACAAGATTGCTGTTGCATGTGGCCAAAAAACAATGGTTGATCCATCTGGTGAGAGATGTCAAGATTAAGGGGGAGATTGTTGTATATAATCTTGACATTTACCATGTAAAGGATATTAATTAGGTAATAGTTAGGTGCATGCACTCATGTTGGCTAGAAAAAGCAAAGTTGAACTTGTCTACTTAGTGTATGTACGTTGTAGAAGTTCTTAGAAAATGCTAGTAGCTAGATATTAGTTGTCATGAGTTGTCAAATATGAGTTGTATATGAGCTAATAGGAAAAGTTGTAGTTGAGTTGTCATCTAGATGTTATTAGATGTCACATAGTTGTCCATGAGTTGTATAAGGCTTTTGAAGCCTATAAATAGATAGTCATGCTTGTAACCTAAGAGGTGAAAAGAAGAGAATAGAGGTAATACTAGTAGCCATGTAATAAGCTTCTGTTATGAGTTTATATTTGTGCCTTCTTCTTGAGAGAGTTCTTTGTGAGCTCCTGTGGCCAACAAACACCACAAGCACATTTAAAAGGCTTGCCAATAGTGCTTTTCAAAATCACTGAAGAAGTTTGCTAAAAAAATCATTGAAGAAGAAGCAAAATCAACAATACTATCAATCCAAGTAATCCATTTAGATGGGAAACCCTTGGCCTGCATAACTTCCCTTATAACTAAGTGCTCAATGGTATCAAAAGCTTTTTGCAAAATACAATTTAAGCAACACAATAGGCCGCCCACTAGATTTGCATTGAAATAGATAGTTGAAAGACCAATCCAAACAGTCCTAAATTGACCTCTCTCGAATAAAACCCAACTGATTATCATGTATCAGAGATGAGATGACTTGTTGCAGCAGATTTGCCAAAAATTCAGCGATTATTTTTGCAGCACAATTGATGAGAGAAATGGGAGGATAGTCATCAACTCACTCAGGATTTGAACCTTTCGAACCAGGGTAATAAAAGAGCTATTGATACTATGCAACTAAATCCTGTGATGATTAAAACATAAAACAGAAAGATAGGACAAGTTCACCATAACAGCGTTTTAAACATAACACCGGAAGCTAAGTTCACCATAACAGCGTTTAAACACTGTACATAGTTAACTGAACATAAAAGTAAGTAGTTCTTTGGATACCAGCTTCCAGGAGGAGCAGCACAGGACAAAAACACTAGACATAACAAATGGTTTTTAAAATCTGACTTCTGGCTTCCAAAACCTCTTCGATGATTTCCCTGCCTCGGCCTCCTAGAAGATGGATGTAGGCAATGGTTTCCGAGCGGCGCGGGCAGGCCCACGCCTGAGCCCAGGCCCACGCCTGAACTTAATGCCTTTAAACACTACACATACGGCACGCACCCATCCTAAACAACTTAAATGTGAATCTTACCTCTCCAGTGACCAGTCTAAAACTGTAATTGCTAAACTCAAATGGCTCTGTGTCACTGAACGGACCAGGTTCGATGAAATGTTCCGAATTTAGATATACGGCAAGAGCTTCTTTGATGTTCAAAAATCGATTCCCTCGTCCCTGTATAGAGATCCAAAGAGCTTGAAGAGTAGAAAAACCATGATATGCTGCCCCCTAAACGCGAACAATAAGGCGAACAGTTAGAATAAGATTTGGCCAGAAAATTGCATAAAACAGTTTAAAATCTCGAAATATAGTTTAAACTTTAAACTCTCAAGATTTTTAGGGTTAAAAACACAAAGCAGATAAAATTTCAGCTACTTAAGGTAGAAAATCAGGCAACGCAGATAAAATCTAGACACTTACGAATAGATCTCCCTCCATTTCGGCGGAGCGGAGGAGGGTGCGCTCGGCGGCAAAGGAATCGCTCGCGGCAGATGGTGTGTGACGAGGGGAGCACTCGCGGCAGATGGTTTTGCGCTATAGGGTTTGTGCGTCTCGGGATTTTATGGCTAAATGGGATTCGACGGCCCAATGGCCCATTTTGCTCTGGGATGGGGCAGCCCAATTTATATTTAGTCAAGTTTACCCTTAGTATCAAAATCAACATGAGAAGGCAGCCGGAGGCATGCAGAGTACAACAAAGATTCAAATCATAGTCAAGCCAGGTGAATGCACATCGTTTTGTTCACAGTAACCAGAAATCCTAGGGAAATTCTCTTTGTTCTTAGGACCTCCAGCTAAAACATCCACGGCATGAAAGCGACATGCCACTTTTCCGTGCAGCTACGAGAATCACTATCGGCAACGGTTTTAAAACTAATTTCTGACAAAATTGTTGGCTTCAAGGCACCTTGCTCCAAGCCTTTACCACATTGCAGAGCTAGAAACCGAACCGTTGTGGCTCTACTTTAGGACAACAAGTGTGTGTGTGTAATATTATTTATTCTATTGTTTTGTATCTAGCAAAATTGTAAGGTAGAACAACAGAACAGATCCTGGATTCTCCATTTAATTCGGAGAAAAAGAAAAAGAGAAATTCTTGTTCATGGAACATCGATATAGAAAAAAGCCGACTATCGGATTTGAACCGATGACCCTCGCATTACAAATGCGATGCTCTAACCTCTGAGCTAAGTGGGCTTACATAACATAAATAGTGTTTAGACGCCCTAGCAAAGAAAGGTTGGCCTCATTAGCCCAACGACGTCCTTTGCCCCATAGGTCTCGAGATGATCGACCACTTTTGTGTCCATTGCCCCTTCTCGTTGGCAGTCTGGAAGGAGTCCTTGCATTTGTTTCACCAACCTTTTGCAGTCTATCCAAATATCTTGACCCTTCAGGACTGGTGGATTCAAGTCATTGCAGGTTTACCAAAACACACTAAAAGAGTCATCAACGGTCGCATAATCTATATGATCTGGAATATTTGGAAAGAGCGGAATCATCTTTTCCAGTAGCAGAGCCTCTCGGTTTCGCAGGTGGTGGAGAAGATTGCCTCCGACATCGTCCTTTGGGGGCGCGCTCCTTCTCTAGCCTCTAACGATTAGTCTCTCATTGTAGATTTCTCCCCTCCCCTGCTCTGTTCTCCCTTGCACAGTGTACCGTTACCCTTTTCTAATGAAATAGCAGTGTTTTTGCTCGTTCTTTCCAAAAGAAAACATCCATGACGGTGGTTTTGCCAGCGCCACTGACTCCAACAAGTGCTGTTAGTGTCCCTGGCCTAAATGCTCCAGTGACATAGCAACTGCAGGCTCTCCTCTGCTATACCCTGCCTTTTCATTTCCTGACTAACAAAGGTGTATTATGAATGGATAAATTCTCTCTCTTTGCTAACCAATTTCAGTCATACACATGAGCCATCTCTGACGTACCTCTTCTACATCAACGTAGTAGTTGACATTCTTAAAGCACATGGAAAGGGGTTGAAAAGGTAATACCATGCTCTTCTGTTCCTTGAGATTAAGCCCTGGAACACAGTCAACAAAAATGATTAGGAGCCACACTGTAAAAGGGGGGAAATCTTGTGATCCAGGTACTGGGACCAAATACTTCATTTCTCTACTGTTGTTACCGTTTACTGAAGTTGAATACAGGTAAGATCGGAGCTCCAGGGCTCCTCTATCATTCTCTCTTAGAATCCTTGTGGCGAATTTCATCTTTGGAGACAACAGATTGTATATTCCAAATTGCTGCGTATGAGAAGCATTTTGTGAGAAGTGGTATACTATTGTAATGTTCAAGCTGACAAGGTCTTGAAAGGTAGCACAAACTTACGGTTGAGAAGTGTCCAGAACAATGTAAACTAGATATTCAAAACATGGCATAACCAAATAATGCTCCAACACCGATCCAAAATCAATATTTTTCCTTGAATAATCCATATCCAGTGAGTATTGCTTCGCCTAATGTGGTGTTCTGGTCTGCAAATTGCTGCCATTGTTTAAAGCAAAATGCAACCGAGTATTACTAATAAAAAACAGCACTAAGCAAGGTCAGTAGAAATTTTTTTGTTAACAAAAATGTCTTTCTATATGTTCATAAGAATACTTATCTCTCTCTTAAGTAATTTTGGTATTCAGCATTATTGCACCCACAAATATCCATGCGTTTGAGTCTATTACGTACAACGAAACTAAGAAAACATCCTTAGAAGGGGATTGAAATCCAGTGTTGCCTTGCCCCAAGAGTGCCCATGGAATTCATTCACAGAAATAGCATTTTGTGCACACATCATAGAGGATACCCAATAACCCAAAATCGACCAGACAGGTATGCTTTCTGTCAGATATTCAGGAATTGTTTGTAACATGTTAGATATATGATCTTGAAATATATTCTCAAGAAGTTTAACCTTTTCTTATAATGAATCCCCGAAAGGATCATAAGACCAGCAAAGCAAATGATCCAAAGGTGTTAGCAACTACTCCCTCGGTTCTTTTTTATTTGTCGCCGTTGACGTTTTGACAATGTCCTTTAATCATTCATCTTATTAAAAAATTAATGCAAATATGCAAAAATATAAATCATGCTTAAAGACTTTTATTGATAAAACCAAGTATAACGAAATAAATGATACTTAAATATTTTTTTGAATAAAACAAATGGTTAAAAAACGTGTTTAAAAGTCAATGGCGATAAATAAAAAAAGGATGGAGTATCACATTTCGGCCCAACGATGCCTCCCAGGAATCTGCGGGCAACGAATTAAGATCAATTTCATATGAAAAGATCTCTTAAGCTCTAAACAGAAAGAAAAACCAGAATTATATAAGTTACCTTGTAAATTGCAGATCATAATTGTAGGATCATAACAAGATTATGGACAGTTATGTTGTTTTTGATGTAAAAGCCGGTAGAGCCAATACCAGCAAACACAGGCACAACGGTTATTTCCAGGATGACACACAGACATAATAACTTAAATATTACAAAAATACTTGCATCCTTATGAGTCTCATAATGACTTAACAAAACATTTCACCTAAGCCACAAAACAGTCATTGGCGACATTTCACCTATGCGCAAAACAAAAAATAGAACACATAAACAGTCATTGGCGATTTAATGATACATTTCACCTAAGCCACAAACATGAATATAAATAAATAGATACAATAGCATTGTGGAGACGGCAGCAGATTACACCAAGGAAAGCGACGTGCATGCTAAATATTTAAGGCTTCGTAGTGAATGTTCCCTCCGCTCTGGTGAAGCATAGGAATCCACACCGTCCTTCAACCCTAGTGAAAGAATAATAATTTAGAAAACAGCGGAGAGGAGAGGCAACAAGGCTACGACTATATATGTAATATGTATGAAGGAAGAAAGGTAAAAACAAGGATCTAGACAGAAAGGATCCACAATTTTGTCGATTTAAAATAGAAACACATAAAAGCTAGTGAGCACAACTGTAAAGAATGCTTGCCTGTAAATGCCAAATGTGAGTAGATTTCAACTAAATTGTGAACAATATTCTTACGTACGTGTCACTGCATGATAGCAATAGCTCTAGATTCTAAAACATGGCTAACAAGACGGCAAAGCACAACAAACAAAAAAACATGATAGGAACATGATATGTTGTACTGCACAATCCTAAACAAAGGATCAACCAAAGGAAGTACTAGTAGTAATTAAGGCATTCAAAAAGAAATAAGGGACCGTAGGACTCACCCCGAGACGCAGCCTTCTCTTTGCCGGCCATTTGGTGGGGATGCAATCTGTCTGGCAGTATATCTTTCCTTTATTCCATCATATCCATAAACAAAATCAGTTATCAAGGAATACAGGTTACCGCAGGGGAGGTGGGCACATTGACCATTCAAGGAAAACAGAGTTATTAGGATGCTCAGCAATAATTAGGCATACAACAAGCGTAGATATGGTGGATGAGGCTGTAGGGGGACGGTATGGGGCCATGTACAATATGACCGTCAGTAGCTGTCAACAAGGTGCTGCTTTTGAGATTGTACTGTCCAAACTCCAAAACTGCTTCAGTCGGGACTCATGTCAACGATGGAGTCACCCAGGATGGTTGGATGTACCTTAGAGCAGACACAAGAGGCTTCTATCCGGCGAAATTAAGGGAAGGACTTCACCACCGTCTCCACCTCGAACTCGGAAGCGGCGGCGGAAGAACGAGACCCGCCTCCACTCGCCCCCTCCCACAGACCTTTCCGCCGGCGAGACGCCCCTCGCGGCCTCGTCCCCGCCCGCAGAAATCTTTCCGCCGGCGAGGCGCCCCTCGCGGACCACCCCCCCCTCTGTCCAGACTGGACGAATATGCTGATAAACGAATGGGCTAGGAAGGCTGTTTTGGCTCATCTCCGAAACCCTATCTCGACCTGTAAAATGAATGTTATAAGAGCTAGGCATCCAAATGCAAGCCGTCAGACCTTAATTTTGTCTCTTGGCTATGAGCTATTGGTGTCATCGTTCTTCTAGCATCCAGCCCTTCGTGCTCACTAGTATTTCAACCATGTCGCTATTGAGTGGAAGTTTGCCTGTCCTCATATATTATACTCATTTTTTCTTGTATGAGTTTTCGTGGAACGTTTCTCATAATAAGGTTTTTAAAAAGGCAATATCACACGTTAGCAAGCATATGCAATGCATATGCGAGGTTTTCGGTTGGTTCACAAGTTAGGGTGGGTCCCATTGCCCACCACGTGAACGCCATGTCCACAGAAGGGCCGGGCGACGGCGGTTTCACAACAATAAACTTGGTGTATACTCCCTTCATTTCGCTATGTTTATACATAGCACAACATGCACACTGACAAAAAAGTAGTAGCTTCAAAAAAATGTGCAAAGACCAACATACCCCTATTTAATAACATGTTCCAATTACTTTTCTTCTTCCTAAGCATTTAATTGAGAGGGCAAAGAGTGGAAACATCACAATAACTTAGGGTTGGACAAAAACTCGGGCTCGACGAGCCACTCGAAATCGGATCAAGCTCGAGCTTTATTTGAGCCGATCTCGAATATATATTCAGTTAGCTACTTGGTTTCAGCTCGAATAGATATCAGTAAGTGACAATTTCAACTTTTAAACGACCTAACTAATAGTACTAAGGGTTCATTGGTCATTGTTTAGCATTATACTTTTATGCATTTATTACTATAATTAAGGAATATTATTTGATGTTGACCGTATCATGTTATTGGTTTAGTATTTATTTTTGAGATGGTTGCATTGTCAATGTAAAATCATAAAAAATAATATATTTAATATTTTTGAGCCAAACCGAGCCGATCTCAAGCTTAACCGAGACAAACTGATCTTGAGTTTGATTCTTACACCGACCTCAATATACATTCGAGCCGAGCTCAAGCCAAACCGAGCTCAAGCCTGGGCATGCTCAACTCGCTCAAGATCGACTCGAATCCATCCCCTATAATAACTACACTCTTGGTACTCGCAATGGACAAACATTATGAAACGTATTTTTCCGAGGCCATGGACAAATATAGT
Organism: Raddia distichophylla; assembly: GCA_005191435.1. Classification (NCBI taxonomy): domain Eukaryota; kingdom Viridiplantae; phylum Streptophyta; class Magnoliopsida; order Poales; family Poaceae; genus Raddia; species Raddia distichophylla. The sequence continues at coordinate 445,224 of SPJY01019435.1, forward strand.
GAAACGCTGAGAGTAGTTTTGTGCGGTGAAGAGTATCTCGGCTCTAGCCTTGGTGAGTCGAAAAAGGATGGGAAATTAATATAGCACTGTCATCTAAGTGTGAAGAACAGCTCAGCTTAGTGAGTTAAAGAGGGAAACGAAGAAAAATGGGATTTTTGTGTGAAAAACCGGCACTATGGTTTCCTTTGGTGATCTTCTTGACGACATCTTAGGTAGGTTTTGTACCCGTGGTCCTCAAACTGTTAGACTATTGGGATTTTTCTCTCTTATGGTGGGAGTTTTGTGCCGAGTTGTTGTGGAGAAGAATTATAAAGTTGGATTGGGGTGTTGTGCCTCTTCTCTAGCAAGGCAACAACATGTCTTTCTCAAAAAAAAAACAACATGTTTTTTGTAACATGCATGAAATTCCTAGTATAATATTAGTAGTGCAAGTATTGTACCACACATGCTACAAATGCTTGGTTTGAACGTGAGGAGTGCATGTCGATCTTAATATTGATTATAGTAGGTGTTGGCTAAAAAAAAGGTGACTTATTGATCATAAAAATCAAGTGCATTTACATTTGGCAAGGCAGAATGTAAAAATCGACTCTACATGTACATGTAGTGCGCATATAGAGAATCGTCGGATCAACTCTGAAATTCGTGCATGTAGAACTCCATGTACATGTGCATAAGTAGCAAATTCATGCAATCCTCCTAAAGCATGAGCTAGAAATGGAAATAGAATATTCCACACAGAACATGAAAATTGGTTGTTTGGATCGAACAATAGAAAGGAGAATAACATGGCTCTTCTCAATGGTGGTGCCAGTGGCTCCTCCTCAAGTGGCTATGGTTCAGAGGAGGGGGGACGAGGAGACATAGGGGCAATGGGGAAAATGTTTATGGGTTTGATCAAATGATTTGTTTTTTATGTAACCCTTTGGTCTTGATCTAATGGAAATTCTATTGTTAAAAAAAAATGGTGACTTATTCATTATAAAAATTAAGTGCATTTAAATTTGGCAAGGCAGAATGGAAAAATCGACTCTACATGTACATGTAGTGCGCATCTAGAGAATCGTCGGATCAACTCTGAAATTCGTGTATGTAGAACTCCATGTACATGTGGATAAGTAGCAAATTCATGCAATCCTCCTAAAGCATACGCTAGAAATGGAAATAGAATATTCCACACAGAACATGAAAATTGGTTGTTTGGATCGAACAATAGAAAGGAGAATAACATGGCTCTTCTCAATGGTGGTGCCAGTGGCTCCTCCTCAAGTGGCTATGGTTCAGAGGAGGGGGGACGAGGAGACATAGGGGCAATGGGGAAAATGTTTATGGGTTTGATCAAATGATTTTGCCCAAGAAAGAGGGGAGATTTTCCATGGGAATTGGAATAACAAACAAACTCTAGCATGCCTTAAAACTACTCCAAAAGTTTTCCTGATGGGGAACGGGGTCCCGATCTTCCGACAGGTAAGGATAAGTCGATTTGGTGGAGAACTCGACGTTGACGATCCGACCTTGATCAGCATCGATCTAGGCCTGTGGATCCGATCTAAAATCCGTACTATAATTGAGTTCGAAATAAAAGTAGAACATTCCATGTATGGATGCAAAGGGGATGGTTTCGGATCGACCCTACCCTAAGTCCCTAACCCTCGTGGCCCTCGAAGGGATAAGTGAGGGTAAAGGGTCGACTCGGCCCTTGTCTTGGACGTCGCCTCTTTGAAGCCAGCGACCTCGAGGCGCCGGGGTGGGCGACAACTTTCAGCTCGAGCGGCCACACGGATGTGAAGCTCCAGGTTGCAGCGGTCGTGCGGACGAGCTCCACATGGAAGTGGCAAATGAGCTCATCTACGCCTGTGTTCATTTCGAGGAGCCACGCATGGATGCGAGCTCCAGCCTGCAGCACGAGCTGATCGATGACACGGATAATTGAGCACAACATTTCTCTCTCATGCATGCTCGTCAATCCACAGAGAATTCCCAGCCGAAACACAGCGAGCTTCAGCTATGCAGCGCAGATTAATGAGCTCCAGGTTGAGGCGATGAAGCGGACGGAGCAACAGCACGAGGCTGCAGCGAATTTGAGGACCAGGTGTAGCAGGATCAACTCATTAATCCGATATTTGCAATCAAGGAAGGATCATGCAAGCATCCGATTTTCCTAAAGATCGGAGGACTTCACCAATTATAAGTAACAGATGTATGGGCCATATGGACCGTGACGCCACGCCATGGTTACGCAGGAGAGAGCATGGGCCAAGCAAGGGTCAAGAGGACCATGACACCGTTTGGACCTCTCAATCTGTTCCATGGTGCCATAATTTTAGGTGCCGGCCGGGCCAAGGATCCCCCTTTTACATCCATAGCTCCATGCACCTGGGCATATAGAAATCTCAGCCGAGACGCTGCACGCGCCAAAAATCGATGCCAAATTTACAACCGAAATCCCATGAAACAACGAACACTAAAAACGTCCGTCCCATTAGGCAAATCAATCATGCGTAGCCTGGCCCAAAAAAACCCAATCTGAACCTGACCCGACGATATACCGGTAGGCTCGAGTACCAATTTGCAACTCAAAACTCGAAAAAAAACCCTCAAAAACCTAAGAAAACCCAAAGAAACCAACTAACATGTTGAACGGACAGGCTTGAGCTTAAAGAAGAAGCCCAGTAACCAGACCATATCCAATCCAATCCAATCCAATGAATGATCAGGTCTAGACAAACACTGGAACTGGGCGCGCACGTTTTCTCTCTCTGCCTAACGCCAACCCAACCTGCTGACCACACAGCCCCCTCCTGCTCCCCTCACCGCTTACGTCACCCCGACCTCTCCATCTCCTCCCTTGTATATAAAGCCAAGCCACTCCCGCCTCCCCCTCGCATCACACATTCACACCTCGCTCTCGCTACGAGCCAAGAGGCGACGGTCACAAGCTCGCAATGCCAGCCATGGCGGAGCCGCACTTCTTGGTGGTCACGTACCCGGCGCAGGGGCACATCAACCCGGCGCGCCACCTTGCGCTGCGGCTGCTGCGCGCGACGGGGGCGCGGATCACCATGTCGACGGCGGTATCGGCGTGCCGGAAGATGTTCCCCGGGGCGGCGGCGGAGCGGGAGGAAGAGGAGGAGTACTGGGACGCCGCCGGCGTGTGCTACGTCCCCTACTCCGACGGCTACGACGGCGGCTTCGACCGCGCCGTGCACGACCACACGAGGTACATGGCAGAGTCGAGGCTCGTCGGCTCGCGCACGCTGGCGGCGGCGCTCGCGCGGTTCCGGGCGGCGGGGCGGCCGGTGACGCGGGTGCTGTACACGCTCCTGCTCTCGTGGGTCGGCGACGTCGCGCGCCGCCACGGCGTGCCGGCGGCGCTGTACTGGATCCAGCCCGCGTCCGTGCTCGCCGCCTACTTCCACTTCTTCCACGGCACCGACGGCGCCGACAAGGCCATCGCGGCGGCGGCTGCGGCCGGTGATCCCTGCGCCGCCGTCCGCGTCCCGGGCCTCCCGCCGCCGCTCCACGTGCGCGACCTGCCGTCATTCCTCACCATCAGCTCCGACGACCACCCCTACGCCTTCGTCCTCGCCGCGTTCCGCGACCTCATCGACCTGCTCGCCGGCGAGGAGCGCCCCGTCGTGCTCGCCAACACCTTCGAAGCCATGGAGCCCGACGCGGTGGCGTCGCTCCGGCAGCACGGCCTCGACGTCATCCCCGTCGGCCCCGTCCTCTCCTTCCTCGACGCCGCCGCCGCCGAGCGGCCGTCGGCGGCAGCCGGCGACCTGTTCACACCGGACTAAAAGGGGTACCTCAAGTGGCTCGACTCTAAGCCGGCGAGCTCGGTGGTGTACATCTCCTTCGGGAGCCTCTCCGTCATGAGCAAGCGGCAGATCGAGGAGGTGGCGCGTGGCATGGCGGCGAGCGGTCGGCCGTTCCTGTGGGTGCTGAGGAAGGATAACCGCGGCGAGGTCGGCGCAGGCGTCGTGGAAGACGACGGCGGCGGCATGGTGGTGGAGTGGTGCGACCAGGCGAGGGTGCTGTCGCACGCCGCCGTGGGGTGCTTCGTGACGCACTGCTGCTGGAACTCGACGCTGGAGAGCGTCGCATGCGGCGTCCCCGTCGTTGGCGTGCCGCAGTGGACTGACCATGGCACCAACGCGTGGCTGGTGGAGCGGCTCGGCGTCGGCGTCCGCGCCGCCGTCGGCGAGGAGGACGGCATCCTGGAGGCCGGCGAGCTGCGGAGGTGCCTGGACTTCGCGGCGTCCGACGCGGTGCGCGGCAAGGCGGCGCTGTGGAGGGAGAAGGCGCGGGCGGCGGTGGCCGCAGGCGGCTCGTCGGAGAGGAACCTCAGGGCCTTCGTCGGGCAGATCGTCGCCGGAGGCGACCAGTAGCCCACCACCTCGCGTTGTTGCGCTGATAAGACGGATTAGCTGGCTACTGTGGCCTGTGGGCAGTGTTGTACTCGATCAAGTCGAGTTTTATTGGTTCAGAGCCAGGTTAACGATGAGGAATGCTCAAGAGAGATGTTATGCATGTGTGAGATGTCTCTAAAGAAATTTTGGGCCAAGGTTATGTGCTACGTACATGTGTATGGACCGTGATACCATCTATGAGTAATACATTGTTGAAATATGTTTATTCAAAAATTTCTAGTGTCATGGTTGATTTTTTTAAAAAGGTGGCAACAAACTATAAAGAGAAAATTGCACAGTTGCCCCCCTGAACTTGCAAGAAATCTCACGTCGCCGCTTGAACTTGCATTTTACTTTCTCGGCCCCTAAAACTTGTCACCGTTTGCACCGTGGCCCCAACTCAGTTAGGGCAGCCGTTAAGTGATGACGTGTCGCTGATGTGGCAATTAACTGATGACGTAGCACTGTAGCAGTCAACGTGGCAGGCCACGTCACGTAAATCTATTAGAAAAATTTGAAAAATCATAAAATAAATTCAGAAAATCATTAAAAAAAAATAGGAAAAAAAATACCAGAAAAAATGAAAGAACTAATAAAAATTCGTTAAAAAATCATAAAAATGAAACAAAAAGAAAAAATAAAAAATATATGATTTTTTTCAATTTTTTATGTTTTTTATTAATTTTTTTTCGAGCTTTTATGATTTTTTTATAATTTTTATGATTTCCTGAATTTATTTTACAATTTTTTTATAATTATAACTGCCACATCAGTGCCACGTCATCACTTAACGGTTGCCCTAATGGAGTTGGGGTCACGATGCAAACGATGACAAGTTTGAGGGGCCGAGAAAGTAAAACGCAAGTTTAAGGGCCTACGTGAGATTTCTTGCAAGTTCAGGGGGAAAATGTGTAATTTTCTCAATTGTAAACAATGAAATGTGACATTACGACTCTATTATGTATAATCAACTTTTCTTAAAATACTAGTTGAAGTCGGTGCTTTGCTACGAGAAAACCAAAAAAATTCACCATTGAGAATATGAGCAAAGGTTTGTCCAGTATGTACATGCGGCGTAATGCGTCACAAGCAACCATGTGGGTGTCTTCTTGATACAAACATGTTGCAACCAGTCGGGGATAAAATTACGGCCCATTGCCATGGCCCACTCCCTGACAGCTCAGTCGAACAGCCTACTAGGGCCCAGCTCCCTGGAAGGTTCTATCTGGCCTATATGCATCCTGCCGAACAGCTTCCTGACTGGCATGGTGCGTAACTGCCAAGGAATCATGTTTGAGTCCGTCTCGAACAGGAGTTCTGCACGGCTACGTGAAGACCCGGACGTTGGTTTCCCGGATTGGATTAGGAGTCGTAATCCCCAAGAATTGGAGTTTACCTTATCTGCCGTAGGATGTATTTGGCATGTACTGAGTTCGTTACGATCTCGTAGTTAGCCCGGCCCGATTATCCTTCGGTAGGTCGGTTGTTCAACACTATATAAACCGAGCCCCTACGGCGTGTAGGGGGCATCGCGAAGCACCTTTGTATTCTCGCATATGCTCGCCGAGACTTGTTCATCTCGTCGAGCTTCCTCTTGTAATTCTCTTTGATATAAAGAAAGGCTGGACGTAGGGCTATTATCTCTTCGAGAGGCCTGAACCAGGATAAAAACCCTTGTCTCCCTGTTCGTCGCTGGTTGTTGTTCGTGTTGTTTGGCGTGTCTCCTATCTCCCCTTCTTAAGAACCTTAATCGACTTAAGATCGATATCTCAACCGTCGACAGTTGGCGCCGACCTTGGGGACTAGTAGATCGAGCATATCGAACTCCATCAGTGATCAGGGATCTCTTCCTGAGGGCTACGACTCAGAAGGACAGGATGTCACGTTCCCTGTCAGATCGGATCGATCTGTTCGATCTCAATCGCTTTCAAGATCTAGGACATAACTCTTCAGCTACGTTCCGAAGATGGTCTTGGATCAAGCTCCCGTCATAGACGATGAATACGGAACCGACGATCTCTACGATGGTTTAGAGTTCTCCGATTCCAAGGCTATGTTGGTCGATTCCTCCTGTGGCAACACAGTGATGACGCCGTCTAGCGTACCAACACATGGCCGTCGCAGCGTCAACATGGCCGGCACAGGAACCTCACAGGATCCTGCATGGGCTGCGGTGGCAGAAGAGATCGAACGGATCAATTCTGCTCGGCAACAAGATGGGGCCACACCGGCTGCTCGCGAGCAGGCAGTTGTTTGCCGTAGCCTAGATGCCTCCATCAATCAAACCCTGACGCAGATTCGCGATCAGCGCAAGCGTCAGCGACGCGATCCACCTCGCGCACCTACGACAAGTCCCCCAGCAGAAGTTCCGCCTGCTCGGGACGAACCCCCGCAAAACCAGACCCCGGTCGGACAAAACGCGGATGCATCAGGGATCCCAGGATCCCTTGAGCAGAGTCGGGAACGACTTCAAGCCCTGGCAACGGTGGTCAGATCCACTAACCAGACTAACCTCGCCCTCATGGGCAACGTTGTTGCTTCTCACCTAGAGCGGCTGGCTGAAGGCCTTAAGTCCATAGGTGAAGTTAACACTTCCCCCGGGCAACGCAGTCAACCTGCCCGGATCACCGATAACGGTCCCCAATTCCGAAGCGAGCTATTCCAGGAATACCTCGAACAGCTGGGCACCAAGGTCTGCTTCGCCTCTGTGGCACATCCACAGAGCAATGGAGCAGTCGAGCGAGCTAACGGACAGATAGTCCAGGGTATCAAACGGCGGGTGTTTGCTGCTCTCAGCGAGCACAACAAAGTCTGGGTTGACGAAGTTCCTTCCATTCTCTGGGCAGTTCGCACTACGGCCAGCCGGGCAACCGGGGAAACTCCTTTCCAATTGGTCTATGGTGCAGAAGCCAACCTGCCCGCCGAAGTAGTACTCGGCTCGCCTCGCATGAGCTCGGTCAACTTGGTTGACGCAGAGTAAGAGCGTCTGCTCGAACCCAACCTCCTCGAAGGCACACGCGACCGGGCACAAGTCAGAATGGCGCGCTACCAGCAAGCTCTTCGCCGGCACACTGCCAAATCAGTTCGACCAAGGGTCTTGAAGGCGAACGACCTCGTTCTGCGCCGCGTCCAGAATCTGTCCAATGCCAACAAGTTAACTTCCCGTTGGGAGGGCCCGCTTACGGTCGTTTCTACTGCTCGCCCGGGGGCTGTTCGCCTGGCAATGGAGGACGGGAGAGAGCTGACCAGCACTTGGAGCATCGACCAGCTTGGTAAGTTCTTTGTGTAGGTCTTTTGTTTGCTTCCTTAGCTTCGCGCTTGTTGTTAAACTTCGCGCCTTAGTTCGTCCAAGTCTCTCGGGCTGCCATGTAAAGTTCAATCCAACTGTCGGTGAATGTTCGCGGCCCCCTACGGCCCTTCTCACCACTCGTCTTCTCAGACTATCTTTCTCTCTGGTAACACTTGATGGCTGCTCGGTCTTGCGAACTCTTGGCTCCGCGATCTTCAGGGTTTCCTTGCCCGTATCTAGTTTCAACGAGTTCCTAAACTCAGAGTTGCGTAACACGGCTTCCAGCCTTGCGGCTAAGTCTGCTCTCGTAAGCCCTCCGCGGCAGAGGCACTTCCCGCTCACGGCACAACCACTTGGCAAAGCCTGCTCTCGTAAGCCCTCCGCGGCCTGCTCTCGTAAGCCCTCCGCGGCAGAGGCACTTTCCTTGTTCGGTTACCTTCGGAATCGTCTAACTTACGTTAACGAGCAGTTCCTGGAACGAGTCGATCAGGATACGGGTGTCGCTCTATCTCTCTACGCACGTGCTTGAATTCGCAAACTCAGGTCTTCATGCATCGTCCGTACCGGGGGCTAGGGCGTCTCGTATAACTTCGTATAATGTATGCTATACGAAGTTATTACGACTTTTTTCATAAGAAAATAACAAATAAGAAGCAACTTTTATGGTGTTTTGACCATTAATTACATGTGTGATGTAAGCACTTACCACTATAGACTTTTTAATAGTAGAGATTAGGTCGTTATTAGAGTTTGACATTAGTTTGTACCCGCTACCATTTACACTTATTCTGGTATGGTGGATTTTTTCATTGATGGAATTTTCAAAGCTTGCATAGTGAAATCATTTTAATACTTGACCTCACTTTTTTTTTGAGCTAACGGGCAGGAGCTCTGCCATTTCATTAAGTAGGAGAGAAAACAAATTTACAAGAGAGAGAGAGGGGGAGGGGGAGGAGTACAACAATGGCCTGAGGCCACCCGCGACGACAACACGGCAAACAAAGGGAAGTCCAAGGCGAAGACCAATGAACTGCAGAGGCGTCGCCTTCAACAATGGAACGACGCAAAAGCGCCGCTGACGCAGAGCTTTTGCCCAAGGGCTTCAGGAGCGCAGTGACGACCACGACAATGCCTCCAGAGAGGGGAATGACGCCAAGGCGCCGCCATCGCTGGCCAAGCGCAAAGCATAGGCAAGGCTTTCGCTCGACGCACCCGCTCCCAAAGCCACACTGCAGGGGGCCCAAGCCAGGGACGCCGAGAGAGCAAAGCCGATCCCGTGGCCACCACCGCTTCCCCGATGAGGAGCAACAGGGAAGCAGAGCATCAAAGGCAGTCAACGCCGGCGGACCTCCGAACAGACCCGGTGAGAACATCGGAGCCACCCGCCACGACGCAAGCCCGAAAGCCACAAAGCCAACCGCCGAAGACTTCCACAGCAACGCCGATGACCACCAAGGGCCCGCGCCCTAAACCCACGATCTGGGCTCGTCACCAACGCCAACGAGCACCTCCCACGAACAAGCCGGAAACACCCGTCGGCTGCCGGAGCGAGCGTGACCCAGACCAACGCCTCCCGGAGAGGGGAGAGGCGAGGGGGGCGGCGAGCCCAGACGCCACCACACCGGCGGAGGGGGAGGGCCAGAAAGGCGGGGATGGGAACAGAAGGGGTGCTCCCCAATCGGACCGACGATCCTCCCTCGGACGAAGGGAGGGAACAGGAGGAGGACCGGGGGCACACGGCCCGAGCCACCGCACTCCGGGAGAGAGGAGGGCAGTGGGGCAGCGCGGAGCTGCAGACGTCAAGGGAGCGACGGCGGCGACCAAGAGGTGACGGGGAGCTCGAGGAAGGCCCACCAAGCCAGCAGGGCCCAGGCCCAGCTGACGGAGCGGGGCGAGGCAGACGGTGCGCCACCCACCAGATCTGGCCGCTGCTAGATCTGGCCTGGCCACTGGCAGGGAGCGTCGACAAGTAGGGAGGGGCGAGGGAGGAGGGCCCCCACCGCCGTCGACCAGCGCCAGCCAACGTCGGCCGGCGACTACCGGTGAAGCCAGCGCCGCCAAGGCCCGACACGGCCAGGACCGCGCCGCCACGCCGTTGCACGGCCGCGCAGCCCGCATGCCGCCGCCAGCAGCCGCACACCCGCCGGATCCGGCCACGGCGGAGGAGGATCCGACCTCCGTGCCGCCGGAACGGCCGCCGCGCCGCCGACGAGGCCGGAGGGCACGCCGCACCTGCAGAAAAGGAAGGGAGGAAAAGAAAGAAGGAAGGGGAGGGAGGAAGGAGAAGGGAGAGGAGGGGGGGCCGCCGCCGCCGTGGACGGCGGCGGCGGCCGGCGAGGCACCGGCGGAGGGGGTTTGGGGAGGACGACGCGGTCGCCGCCCGAGCCGCCCAGGGAGGACGACGCGGGGGCAAGGAAAGTATTATTAAATTTTAGATTATGAGCAATATGAGCAAAGGTTTGTCCAGTATGTACATGCGGCGTAATGCGTCACGAGCAACCATGTGGGTGTCTTCTTGATACAAACAATGTTGCAACCGATTGGCTCTAGTTGTACCCACCATCATCATTTTGATGGGCTGAATCAGATAGGATGGATTTATAACAAAGGATGGCTTCAAAATAATTTTAGTGAATAAGATGAATTTATTTTAATGGATGATATGATAGGTCATTTTAGTGAAATAACATATATTCATCGGACACCATTTACCACTAGTAAATACCTTTTAATAGAGTTTCAAAACATGTGAATGTAAGTAAAAAAAAAATTACTAAGGCATGGAGCTAAATTTTGAGTGCATCCGCTTTATTTACCACGTTCATCCACGAACCATTACACACGTGTTATTTGGTAATGTTTGCGAGTATATCAGCACTTCCCCAATCACTTGCAACAACAAAAAAGAACGATATCTTTGAACCCGTTGATGCAGGTTGTAGTCTGAACCTAACCTGGTCAACTGGTCGTCTCATGTTAGTGAACTGAATGTCTGAACAACTGAAAGGGCTCTTTACATTACAGACATCCTTACCATGATGCACATCAGACATTTATGCACGAGAACGTAACAAAAAAAAGATCTAAGACAAAACAACACTAACATGCTGCAGACCTTGGTGATTTTTTTTTTAAGTATTCAGGGATCCGACGATTTGACCTGTAACAAACCCTCAAATATAAGATTTAGATATTTATTGTCACTGTGGCTCCAAAGAACCTTACCACAGAACAATTCTCCTTGACGATGTCCTTAAGGCTTCAGAAGTGGCTCTATTCATAACTCTTTGACTTATTATGAACACATGCGATAGAGGCTTACCAAACTGAGTAGCTTTCAGCTTCAATGCTTAAGCTTCTGTAAGAAGCCTGAAGAATTTATGGCCCGATTAGAGGAGCTCAAGCTGATGTTGACATAGTGCTGGGAGAGTATGCATCAAGCCTGCAGACACAGTTTGGATGTTGAGAAATCAACTGTATGGCTAAAATTTGCAAATAAATGTGGCACATACACCGTCTGCGTGCCAATACACGTATCACACAGTGCAAACTCTCTAGTGTACGGCCCACAAGACAGGAACAGATGCAAACAGTAATACAGTATGACCGCATATGATAATTGAATGGGATCACATGTCAGGCTGAGAACCGCATTCTCTACTATTCTCTCAATTCTTTTTTTTTTTGTCTTTTTTTAACCGCAGGAAACACTAGGTCCAACGGCTTACCCTGGAACAGCTCACAACAATGAGAACTTGAAAACACATCACCACATAGCTATACAGAAAGAGATATACCGGACTGCCTGAACAGCTGCTCTACCATTTTGGATTTTTTTTTCTGGCCCATTTTCCTCAGCAAAACGTTAACCAGGAGGTCTAAGGAGAAATAAGATTTTAAAAAACTATGTACAAATAATTTAAAAAAGAAAAGAAAAATAAGGCGGCCGCGATTCTATCTACTGGCTTGATTTGAGTGGAGCAAACAAGCTCCCTTCTATCGACAAAAAGATGCGCTTGCACAAATTGCATCTACACGCATGAGCTCACGCTAAAAAAAAAAGTGTCAATGTTCTTCATCTTTCAATTCTCTTCTGCCGTCCAGGGATGAATCCCTCTTGGATGCCCTGATCGTGTCAGCAATTATGAGGGCAACTGTGGCCTTATGGACAGCGAGATCAGCCTTATGCATCAGGCAATGGGCCCTCTCTCTCTTGAGTTTGGCCATTGTTGCTGCATGCTGTGCGGCGCTTGAGGCGTCCCGCAGCTTGAGCTCCTCGATGTCAATGCGGTGGCTTTGGGATGCCCCAGGGAACATATGCTTTGAGTTCTGCCAATCATGAATGACTGAGCTCCAATGATCAGGTGTGTTTCTCTTTGTTTTCTGATGGCGGAAGGAAGGTGATTGCTGATGATCCTCGGAGAATGCAAAGCTTGCATTCCTTTTGACACTGTTAGTCCTGAAAAATCTTGGTGTAGAACCTCTTTCTGAAACATCAAATGCTCGAGGGGAGTGTGTTCTCACAGAGAACCTGGGAGAGTACCCTGTGGGTGAATGAAGATTACCACCGTCATAGGATTCACATGTCCTCCCATCCCCTCCATATTCATTATATTTCCGGCCTGGTAATTAACATAAACGGGAATATATCATATATCTCAGCGACAGCAGAAAAACTGGACTAATGAAAGCAAGACATTAAAGAGTTGTACTTGGTCGGTAAAAGCCATCCTGCTCTCTTGAAAAACTGTGGCACCCTGAGGACATAAGCTTCTTATGGGATCGCTGCTTCGGTCCCTTGTATGGCATATGGTATTGGAGTCCACGAGGTTTCAAACAGAAAGCGAACAATGGAGGTTTGGAAAGCAGCCTGTTTTCTTGGTACCCGTTTGATGAACCCTGTATTGCGTGTACCATTGATTCCCATTCCTGTAGCTGCCGCTCGTAGATCGTCCACAAAGCAGGCTGAAAAAAATATATAGAGTATGCACTCATGTTTGGTGAACTACAATGATCCAATTGGAAAACTAAAAACATAACTAAAAAATGTAACAGCCAATCATTTTCCTGGAAGCAAAAGACACTATTCTTGCCTCTTTAAATTCAAGATAAAAATTCCTAAAAAATCAAGAACATAAGTATGATTAACCATGACCACACTTGCTTAATAGTCACTCTTATTTAAAACCCTTTACATTAAAAAAAGAACTTCAAACTAGCGACACTGTGCATAAACTACTTAACCGCACAAGGTTTTACAATATAAGAAAGTTTTTGGTTTGTAGGAGCAAATGGTGAATGTGCCATCTGATCCTTTAAACCTAACCCACCTTTTGTCTTGAGAAATGGAATGACTACTATAAAATGAGGGATGGCATTGTCCCACTGAATTTGATGGGACCATCCCATTCTACATGAGGTGGTCACTCAAACCAAATACCTCATTAAGGTCAAAACAATAATCAGGAACAAAAAAATTTACAACTTAAAAACTGGAAGTAACTCAATATTAGTTGCAGCTAGGAGCCTACGACCATGAAGGGACCAAGTCAGAAATTAAACAACCCAAGGAAGACAAATGAAAGAACTACCGAACGAAGAATCCAATGTTTACCCATTTTCTATTTCCATACACCATCAAACATGAGCAACAAGAATCTTTTTTCCTCATGTGAAAAGCAAGACAAAGCTATTGACAAGGATGACAAAGCAAATGTTCACCTGAAAGTGTCGAACGAGTGGCATTCCCTTTTTGTGCCTCTTGTCCTGCCAATAATCCTGTATCACTTTAATGGTGTCCAATGGAATATTATCAATATCTACTTCCTTCATCTGATCAATGGTGAGCTCATTGCATTTGTGGGCATATGCAAGTTTCTCAAATTTGTCCATGATCCTCTCAAACAAGTCCTCTGTCAAGCTGCATGCAGTGCTGTTCTTACCTGATAAGGTTTTTCTCTGTTCTGAAATCCACTCTTCGTCATCACTATCCATATCATATATCACACGGGATTCATCAAGAGCCATTTCAACATCTGTTCCAATATGATGAAGATAATCTTGGGAGAGAGCAAAGGACACAGCATTATCATCATCATGAGATTTAACCAACCAGACACCAGGGATTGGGATGTTTTTTACAGATGCAGCCCGGATGTTATGACTGTAGCATTCATCGTGCATTTGTTTGAAAATTAACCATTGGCTTCTGTCAGGAAATTCTAGGTACCATTCAGGGCCCCCCTTCCACATCATAGCATGTGTATAGCGGTTTGTGGCCCCAGGCTGCAAAACTTGACAAACCTTGTGAGCATACTTGGTTCCTTCAGCAAGTTTCACACAGATCCTCCGATCACTCTGCCCATCAGAGTCAATTGTGATCTGAGTATCATACTCCCTCCATCCTCTATCACCAACTGTAACCAGGACGTTTGCAACACATGTCAAAGACTCTGGGCTGCTCTGGCCACTTGTAAAATTATCAGGAAGTCTCTTGGTATCATTAGTCTTAGCATTGGAATGCAACTGCATCTTCCGAAAATGACCTTTATGTTTTAAGCCAAGTTCGTCACTTCCAGAAGAAACTGAGTATGACACCTGAGTTCGTGGCTTCTTAGAACCACCTGCAAAGCCAGTCAACATGAGATCTTCTTGCCATAATTTTGAACCATCCCCAAAAGTGCGTGATATAGATGTAAACCGGTTCCGATGGTAGGTTGTCCTGGGTGCAGTTGGTGTAGCACAACCAATTGGATAGTCATTCAATTCCTGGACCAGATTAGATACAGGCTGTGAGGCCTTGTCGAACTTATCATCCAGCAGAACAGATGTCTTATGTTGAGTAAGATTTATGGATGGACACATCTCTTTAGACTTCTGTGGAGAGCGAATAACATTAAGATTCTCAGAATTAACATAAGGCCCATTTTGATCTGAAACCCTTCTGCAAGTCACATTTCTATCACCAATATCTCTATTATTACATTCAAGACTTAGTTTAGCTGTATTGAGCTCCCTGCTAGCAGTGCTAGAATGATTTACGCGACCAGCAGCGCTGATACCCAAAGGAGCAGCTGAAGGAACAACTGGAAAGACCAGATCTGATGTATGTTGTGACAAAGAGTGCTGATCCTCTTCTAAAGAAGATGGAATGATCTCTTCAAAACCACTAGAAGTCAAATTGCTTTCAACTAGCAATTTTAAATGGTGACAAAGCATGAGTGAGGGCGCAGCTGCTGCATCCAAATCATTCTGAACAAATCCATATCGCTCATCAGTACAGCATATGACAGGGTCAACATCTGAACAATCTGATTTTGTAAAAAACTGTGAGTCCTGAACAGTGAACGACAAACCCTGTTTACCAGAAATATTTTATCAGTGATTGGTTAAATTTGCCATAAGCCTAATTTTTGGTAAAAATATGTTTCAAACTAAGGCATTCAATGATGTAATGACTGTGCAAATAGAAGATCAGAAACTAAGTAAAAGATTACTCAATGGTAACACATGAACAAGTAAACAGAAACTGTATATTTCATTTTAGTATTGCATCAATATATGATTCTCATTGCATATGATGATATGAAGACACATTGGGAATCATGAGGCATAGGAAAGCTAAAATTGTTTATAGCTAGTTTTCGGAAAAATGCTAAGGGAAAAGATTGTAAGCACAAATATCCACAAACAGAAATGGTTAATACAAGTGAAAAGCTCTCAAAAAAATACAAGTGAAAAAATGGCCATTTACCTCTAAACAACAAAATCTTAGGATTAAAGATGGGTAATATTTAGCACCATGCTTTAAGGTAATAAAACCAGAAAACAGTACCAAGAAATTAGTGACAATAGTAATTCTATGGTTCGAAGAAGAGAACCCCTAGATGAATAAAAACTATTCCACAGGGTTTTAAACTTATAATGTAATTATATGGTTTAAAAGGTAACATCAATTCAATTAAGTGTTGTACAACAGATCCTATGAAGCTATGTGTTTACAAAGTTAAATTAAAGTTTGGCTTCCTGGTTATCTTGGGGCAAAGAGAAACATACAGCAGATACGCCATCAGCAGATATTTGCTCTGACGTGTAAGATGAAATTGACCTTCCATCACTAGGTAACATTTCAAATAAACTCTCAGATAACCTCATGATCACTACCTCAAAAAAAGTTTTGGGAATACTTCCAAAAGAGTCAAAATATTACTACCTCACATAAGTTCACACTTCGTAGAACACTTACAAAAAAACAAGAAAGAAATGTTTTACTGCTATTCCAGAAAACGTGTAGCTTCAGTGGTGTGTGGACCCAATTTATCCAAATAGGCAAATTCATGTCTTATATGTCATTGGCTGAGCATTTCATAAAGGGAAGCACTAATCAGCTAAACTTGGCTTTGGCTGGATCTTTAAGTTTTTGCATTGTGTTTTTGAGCAATATCTACATATTGCACAAGGTAACTCATGCTGATCATTTTCCAGCCAAGCATTGGCTGAATTATGTTCAGCACACGCGTGCTTTATTCACAGTGCTGAGGGAGACAATAGAACTATAGAAGTCAATATTTCTGATTTCAAAAATGATTAGTGAATCCGTGTTGATTAATATTATAATAACTAAGAGGGAAAACTCTCATTGTTAATGAGTGTAAAATCATGGGAAGCAAGCAAGGTTTTAAATAGAGGTTAGCCGAGGCACAGTGGTAGAGTATTCTTATAGTAGATAGTGTATATCAAAGATATAGTAGGTGGTGCATACTTAGCCATAGATATTTTAAAATATAATTATATACTTACTCAAACTACATCTCTCTAGCATAATTTGTAAAACATCCAAAATATCAAATCCTGCGTGTTTACGACTGGAATAGCATCAAAATCATATATAATACTAGAAGGGATTGCCCCACATGACGAGAGGGGAAAATGGGTAGAGGAAGAGATATCAGATATTGCATGCTATTAATTAGTACAGCTGGTACCAGTGAAAAGAATAAAAATTTATAAATAGGATTAGTCGGGTAAGGAAGCCCCAACTGAATGCCCGGTATTAATGGATGTTAGTATGTTACCATATCTGAAGTATTGGACCGTTTTGGGCAATAGTGTCAATGTAGCATCAGCAACGGCTGTATTGCACTAAATCGCAGGAACAACTGATATGTAGTGCTAGGTTGGGGTTTGTGTGGGTGGGGGGAGGGGGTGTCAGCAGAGCTACAGAAAGATATTTTAAACAGTAGCAGTAAGTAATCTTTCCAGATTTCGTTTTGTAAACATTCTGAACCAACAACTTTTTTTTCAAGCAATACAATCTGTATAGATAAGGAGGGTGTTACCTTAGAAATGAGACTCAGTGAAGTAGAGACTCTTTGATCACTCCCACTGGTGAGCTGCTCTATGTTGGCATATGAGCAATTAACTTTAGACAACTCCCTTTTGAAATAGTGATACTGAAGCTTTCCTTGCAGCTGCTTCCATTCTGATTTCCGTATCCCAAAAAAGCTGAACAACACAAATACTACTTGTCTAGTACCATGCAATCCAGATATCTGAAATCTGATAGATGTGCATGGCTTTTCTGATTTCTTAAGAGTACTCTTCCTAGAAGACTGATTGAAGCTTCCGACAAGTAAACAGAAAAGAGATACTGCTGATCTTAAGCATGTATCAACAAGCAAGTGTTTCAAACCTAAAGCATTATCAACAAGAAGTATGTCCAGATGTACAGTAGGCCATAAGGCAACCAATGTACCATGCTTGAGAAAAAAACTATTGGAAACCCAAACAGTGCATGCCTCATAAATAGACTTATAAACAGATTTCAGAGGCCGGCTCAATACCAATATGACATATGTCATGAAAGCACCGGTTTCAGCACTAGATGCCTGCCCAGCTGAAGAAAGAACCAGTGCAGAACTTGCATAGGCACTATGATTTGAAGCCCGATCAGAAATTTTGAGAGAACCATTCTTTCTCCTGAAAAATCGCTTCCTAGAATAAACAAAGTGAAACCTCCTTTTCTTAAGAACTTCTGTGACCCCGTTTGCAGGTGAGCTACCTGGTACAGGACTGTTAGGGCTCAACTTCTGGTCTGCATCAACTGGGTTTGATAACAGACAATGCTTTGGGTAAAATATATCAGGAGCAGTATTTGAAATGGTATCCAGCTTATTGATGTTACTGGATGTAGATTTTGACTGGTTTGATTGAGCCAGCCATGAAATAATTGGCTCTGAATCAGAACATCCCGCACTGTTTCCATCCATGTCTTCTCTCTCATTCCCTTCAAACTCTGGCTTAGATACTGACATTGAATTATTTAGATTAGATCTCTTGCGAACTTCACCTGGCAAAAACAGGAGCTTGATCCTCTCATTTTGAAGATTGATCCATTCTTCGTCCTTATCATCATACCTGACATGATGCATCCTTTTGACAGGGTCATATTCCTTGACCAGGCCAAAGTACCAACTTTCGTCAAGAGGCCAAAAAACCCTAATCCTCTCTTTTACAATGCAAAATGGATCCACATCACGTGGACTGACTTCATAAAAATGACGACGTGGACGACGCTTCCTAAATGTTGCTTTATCATCGCGCTTTCGTAGCAACCTAGCAGGTCCTCCTACATTATTGACTTTTCTGTCTGGATCATTGATATGGTTAGAATGCTGACGAAAATATGCCTTTGCTGATATACCAGGTGATTTCATTCTCTTCCTCAGTGGGCCAGAACATCTATTGTCCGATAAAGAACAGAGCATCCTAGCAGCATTTTCTTCTAGGCTAACATCATCCTCCTCCTGTGCATCCCCAGAGCATTGCTTATCAACATTAACAGCTTTAGATGGTTCGCCTGAAAGACGTAAATGTGAGTGCTTTTCAACAAAAAGATCATTTTCAGAACAGAATTTTGTGTCGCTGTCCTGATCACAAGTATCATTCTCTGCTTTCAAGCAACTGACAGGTTCATCACCACCAACTCTGTTCTCCTTAAGCGCACGAGATTTTCTCCTCTTGGTCCTCCTCAAGAGATTAGTAGCCTTAGCAATGCCATTGGATCTTAGAACCCTACAATCTCCCATTCCACTCTCGGTACTGACATTCTGAGCAAGTTTCCTCAACCTCAAGACACCACGGGGCTGCCTGATCACTGCAACACCACCTGAACTAACTGAATGCTCCGAGTGGCCATTCTTTTTTCTTGATAATGAAAACGGGTGATGGTCATCCAAAGTATCCACACTCCATGTGGAATCACCTGAACTAGATCTTGCCAACTCTGGTCCATTAAGTTCCAACCTATCAGAACTCAAGCTATCGTGCTTCCTCTTACTCCCTGCAGATGAACTGGTTGAAGGGGCCTCTTTTCCACTCCCATTCGGTGTGGCTGGCCCCCACCTGTCTCCAATCGACCCCCTCTCAGACAAAGTTTCCTCACCATCTAAACCCGGTGCTGACTCGGTGGCATCGGTTGCACTGGGCTTATCACTACCACTGGATTCCATTCACAAGCCCAGTAATCACGAGGCGGCCAGAATTCCAGAATTTCACCTTCCATCATACGCAAAGTCCCACACCCAGATCTTGTCGCCTCATCCCGACCACATAATCCACAAATTGCAGCCAATGTAGGATGGACGCCTAAAGAAACAACGAAGAAAAACTACAGTGACATAAAAAACAGCATCTTACAAACATTATGCGTCACTCTAGATCGAGCAGACCAATAAAAAAAAAATGAAGAACACCACACACACCTGAGTAGGAGCGTCGATCCGACCACCGGCAGAGGCGACCACTCGCAGCAGAAAACACACGGATCAGAGAAACTTCTCCAGATTTTCAATCGCCGCGGCGCGGATTGCGCACGGAAACAGCGAGCTTTCGCGGAGATGGGGCACCTCGGTCGTATCGGGCGGCGGATGCGATCGGGCCACGGATCGGCCCCAAATTGGGCGGCGCAATCGAATCCGCGCGGCGGGGAGGGCCGATCTGCGGCAAAAGCCCCTTGCCTCGGCCGATCCAATGGGGCAATTAGGGTTTCGTCGACGCCACGGGAACCTAGGGTTTGCTCTGTACGGTTTTTTTCTCGCCCTCCTTTTCGTTTTTTGTTTTTGTCAAAAAAGCGAGGGGAAGGGGAAGGAAGTGGTGGGGGTGGGGTACAGCTGGGCTGGGTGGCGGGGCGGGGCGGGAGCTGCGGCATCTGGGGCCGTCCGATCAAGATCGGACGGACGATATGCGGCGCGGGAGCCTCCGGGGTTTGGGCGCGCTTCGAGGCGCGTCAGTGAGCTAAGCAAACTTTTCGTACGGGAAATTTTGTAGATGGCTTAAAATCTTGGCTTTTTCTTCGCACAAAAAAGGGAAAACTGAAGCAGTGAAGCGTCCCCTCTTTTTTTCTTTTTTTTTGTCTTCTCTCTCCCTACTCGTGCGTCTAGCTGGCGAAGAAAGATGCATCATGCATGTAAGTATGGAGTTGCAAGTAGCTTTCAGGGAGTTGAACTGCATGCGTGTGTCTGCTGGTTCCATGTTTGGACTTCTTTCGTCTATTTTCAAATGCCACTATTGAGGGGAACTTTTTTATGTCATTGCAGAATTTGATTTTTTATGCCACCCCGTCTCATTATAGTTATCCATTTACGTTTCTGCAAATTTGCTACACTTTCTCATTATATTTATGCATTTACGTTTCTGCAAATTTACTACTTGTTTGTGTCTTCAAGTGCTTTCTCTAGCGATCTACTAGCTTGTAGTTGTAGAGAGTTTTTGGTCTTGTTTAGCTAAAAGAAAAACGAAAAATTCTAGAATACGCAATTAGGCTAATTCAATCCTCTTCT
This sequence comes from Raddia distichophylla, assembly GCA_005191435.1. NCBI lineage: Eukaryota > Viridiplantae > Streptophyta > Magnoliopsida > Poales > Poaceae > Raddia > Raddia distichophylla. The sequence goes on from SPJY01019435.1 coordinate 465,764, forward strand.
TGGACCCAAATTCCTTACAGCGAAGCATTTCTAGACTGACAAAAACATTTGAAAGGAAGCTCTTAAGGTCCCATCGCTTGTGGATCATTTGGTCTTATCTCTTTTGGGAGTATTTTAGACTTTCAATCTTTACTCTATATATACTGGGCCAATGATTTTCAAATTGGTTTATAGATGAATACAACTCTTATTTGTAAGAGTTATCGTTTGATCACTTCCTATTTTAGAATGTGAGAGCATCTACATCCATCACTTTATCCCTCTACTTCATTTCACTATTAGCTACTCCCTCAATCATTCACTCTAAATTTCTTTCACAGTTTTAAATTTTTTTTCCTTCATCAGTTACTATATCCAAAGTTACAGTGTTTTAAAATGAGTACTACGGATGCTCGGAATGCTTTGGGACATTAGCGTACTGACATACTCCTACCCATAAAAAGTACTAGATGCAGTGGAGCTATTAATAATGAGCTTCTTCACCCATCAGCAACATGACTTTTATGGTCAAGGGTGGATTCAATGGGTGTGTTTGATATGCCTGCACATCCCTAGAAAATCGAGAACAAAAAACCCTATATAGGTTATTAGGCCTTGAATTAGAATGAGTGGCTGGTTTCTCAAAGAAAACCTCTAATCGAGCATCACCTAGACCTCCCCTAGTTTTTGGGCATCACCTACCCAATCAGTCTCCCCCAAATTACCTTATTCCTAGCCCTAGCCGCCACAGTGCATCTCCTCCGGCATGGGGCATTACTAGCCATCGTCACGCCCTAAACCCATCTAAGGCCATCTCCAGCCATTTTTTTCTGCATTTCATTCTGTCGACGGTTGGGATATTGACCCAAGTCAACTAAGGTTCTTCGAGAGGGAGATAGGAGACACGCCGAACAAGACAAACAACAGCGAACAGGGAGTCAAGGGTTTTTATCCTGGTTTGGACCTCTCGGGAGAGATAACAGCCCTACGTCCAGCCTTTCTTATATTTCAAAGAGATTACAAGAGGATCCTCGACGAGGTGAACAGGTCTCGGCGAGTAGTATGCGACAAAAGCAATATTGGACGCGCTATCAGATGATGGCTTGACCCCTAAACACGCCGTAGGGGCCTTATTTATATAGTGGTAAACAACCGACCTACCGGAGGACTATCGGGCCGGGCTAACTACGAAATCGTAACAAACTCGTACCAGCCAAATACGCCCACGGTAGATAAGGTATTCTCCTAGTCTTGGGGATCACGACTCCTAATCCAATCCGGCCAATTTGTACTGTGATAATTTTTGTGGTTTTTCCCAAAAACAGCTTACAGAGAAGCTGCAGCTCAAACAAACAGGGCCTTAGTCCTCTTATCTCATAGATCATTGTCCGTGAACACTGAACAATTAACCTTCATTGAACCGAAACGAATTGAAACGGTGAATGATGTAAACTTGTTATTTATTTGTGATCCGTGCATACATATATTGGATAATATGAAGACGGATAGAAATACCGCTTCGGTTTTTTTGGAGTTTAGAAGGAAATGCAAAGAAGAGTACACCTCCATCTGGTCCATCACCATCACTTGTTGAAGGGGAACAAGGGAAAGAAGCGAAGGGCAACAAAGAAAGAGAAACATAAGAAAGTGGAAATCAACTAGCAGTGGTTGTCATTGATAATCCAGGGCCTTCGGCTTCACAACCCCAACCACAAAGCCAACCTCCAAGTGTTGGAGCTTCCATGTCAATCCTATCACTACAGGAAAACGACGTATTAACGTCGGCCAATTTTACTTACGTCGGTCCGGACGAAGCCGACGTAAATAATAGGGTTATTTACGTCGGCCTGACCATACCGACGTAAATAATGCTATTTACGTCGGTCTAGCCGACGTAAACACAGCAGCTCAGGCAACCGCGCAACCAGGTGACGTGGTAGGCTTATTTACGTCGGCCTGGCCGACGTAAATAATGGTATTTACGTCGGCCGGCTCGGCCGACGTAAATACTGTCTTTATTTACGTCGGTTTTGCCCCGGCCGACGTAAACACGCCCTTTAACCTAACCCGCCCGGTGCTGTGTCCTTATTTCCCACACGCCGCCGCCCATCCCGCATCCGACGCCGCCGCCGCCGCCGCCTACGCCGCCGCGCCCCGGCCCCGACGCCGCCACCGCGCCGCCGCCGAAGAGGGGCGGGTTCCCGGCTCTTGCATGGCGGCGTCCCTTGTGGCGGTACCCCCGTTCGCACATCTAGACGATGAGCCAAAGACACTTCAGACTCCCGAGTCCCAACATCCAGGTCTAGGAACCTTAGCGACTTTACCCTCCACTCCAGGCTCCGACAACCAGAGTCATCCCTTGGTACTGTTCTATACTTCTGGTGCTTAGGCCCTGTTTGTTTGAGCTTCTAAGCAGCTATTAGCCTCCGGAAGCTCAAACAAATAGCCAGCTTTTGGAACCCCCTTCAAAGAAGCCAAAGGCCACCAAAAGCCCAATTTGTACTGTGATCTGAGCTTTTTCCCATAAGTTAGTTTTTTGTGGTTTTCCCAAAAGCAGCTTATAGAGAAGCTGCAGCTCAAACAAATAGGGCCTTAGTCTTGTTATCTCATAGCTCATTATCTGTGAACACTGAACAATTAACCTTCATTGAACTGAAACGAATTGAAACGGTGAATTGATGTAAACTTGTTATTTATTTGTGATCCGTGCATACATATATTGGATAATATGAAGACGGATAGAAATACCGCTTCGGTTTTTTTGGAGTTTAGAAGGAAATGCAAAGAAGAGTACACCACTATCTGGACCATCACCATCACCTGTTGAAGGGGAACAAGGGAAGGAAGCGCAGGGCAACAAAGAAAGAGAAACATAAGAAAGTGGAAATTAACTAGCAGTGGTTGTCATTGATAATCCAGGGCCTTCGGCTTCACAACCCCAACCACAAAGCCAACCTCCAAGTGTTGGAGCTTCCATGCCAATCCTATACAGCAAAACCAGTGACGGGAAAGGATTTATGATGGTGGTCTCCTTCCTCATGATGCAGGAAAAAGGATGCCATTTCAGGTTTTGATGTCAATGATCGAGATGTTGTCCAGAGATATTTATGTTGTTAAAGGTCAATGTCAACCATACACACTTGACTTCCCTTGCAGCGAAATTTCAGATAAAAAAACACCACTTCAGCTTATCTTGGTTTGATCGGTACAATTGGGTTGAATATGTGAGGAAAAAGATGATGCATTTTGCTTTATGTGCTATCTACTTAGGGAGAAAACTGCATGAGGTGATAGTTTTGTTAATGTTGGTTGAAGAAATTGGAACAGATATGCATAAATCTTGAATATCATATGAGTAGTGCGAAAGTGCCCATAACAAAGCTCAAGAAAATAGTATAACTTTGGGATTGACTGTCACAGTCGTCTGGGTCCCTATAGGGGTGCCCAGACGATTTTCTGGGCCGTTAGATTGAGATCCAACGGCCCAAATCTCCCCCTCTCTCTTTTCTCCCCCTCCCTCCCCGCGTCTCTCTTCCTCCCTCGGTCTCGCCCGTGCCCCTACTCATGGTGGCTACGGCGGTGGCGGTCGCCGGGGACAAAGAAGAAGGCGGTGCAGCGATCGCCGGCGAGGTGGAAGATGTGACGATCGCAGGTGCTCTCCCCCTCTCGGTGCACCCCCAAATTGCCTACGCCGGAGGTAGGGGAGGCAGTCGCCTGGGCGAGTGAACTGCCGCCCAGGCGACTGCCAGTGAGTAGATCTGTATAACTTTTTGTAAACCTAGAACATCGGTTGCACATGTTTTGAAAAACGAAGTAAGAGAAGAAAAGTAGTTGCAAGGCCAGACTCACTGGTACACCTGGATGCTTGAGGTTTATATTGCATCAAGGGATTGCCTTGTTGTGGACATGATAAAAATAAACAATTAATAAATAAAGGAAACTTTCTCAAGCTTTTGAAATGGATTATAGATAGCAATGAAAATGCTAATAAGGTTATTTTGAGAAATACTCCCAGAAATTGCATCTTAATTGTCCCATCTATACAAAGGGAAATTGTCGACGATCGAGAAACAAATCTCTCGAGCTTACTTTTAATTTGAGGGATAAATAACCCCCTTTTCACCACATATTATACTTTTGCAATGCCAAATATCACATAAAGACGAAAGGTTTTACCTAGATTTGAACCTCTCATGCTGAGAGATAATAGCTCTACTCCACCACCAGATTGATTCCGACGATACAAGGTTACAATAGGTGTGTTTTGAGCATGGTCTAACTTATTATGAACATAGATCGCCCTCCCTGAGACGACACTATGCTATCTCATATCTTTTATGTATAATATCCCTTATAAATCAGGGCAATTACATATATACATAGGATTTTATCTCTATGTGGATATACATATATATTTGAAAGCCCCAATTCAGCGGAGTACACCCCAAGCCTTCTAGAAGATTATGTCTTCTTCTGTGTTGAGATCGAGACTCACAAAAATCGTCCCATGGGTTAGAGCGTGATCCACCCACTCCACATCTAAGTTTCAAATTGTCAAAGCCACCACAAGCAAGGATAATTGTAGGCTATATTAACAGCCTCGTGCCCTCACAGCACCATCTTGAGGCGACATGTAACCCTTTTATCTCTATGAAACATATTCAGAGGCAAAGTATGGATGGCCCACTTGCTAGGATGAGTTTTATGTATGTGTATATATAATGTTATTAAAAAGCGGCACATACAAAATTAATGCCGTTATTATTGGTTGTTTTCTTTTTTTCCCTAGAAAATGATGTCACCCTCGTAACAATCATGAAAGTCTCTTTTTTTAGTTAAGTCATTTCATCTCGTCAGTGGTTTAGACATTACACCACCTCCGATTACACACAAAGTTATTAAGTCGGTAAATCGAGTCAAGTCGAGTCGAGAAGGGACCGACTTACCCACTAGTTCATCGACTCGGCAATAAATAAATATAACATTTACAAGACTACATGTGTACATCTTCATATATATAAAGCATAGCTAATGTTCACAAACAACCTTCATAAACTTCACAGACAGACAACAACAGATACTAGCTAGTTCCAAACTTAGTAACATGAATAATAATTAAACATAAAAAAGCAAAAGACACGCATAAGTCACAAGTCAAATCTCCCGCCTAGTCGAGTCGATGGAAAGTCGCCCGATTTGCTTACTAAGTCGAGTTGCCAGCATGAGTCGCCTGCTCCGAACCGACTAGAGTCGTCGACTTGATAACAATGATTACACATTTGACCAGCATGCGTTCTTGAATCGATGGCTGGTTCAATCCATTTGAATGGTCAAAATGCGTCTCACGTTTTGCAAGTTCCGATTGAGGGGGTACATGATACATCATACTCTTCTCTCAGAGATGGTGAGAAACCTTAATCTTTATGTAGTCTTGTCATGATGACACCAGATACAGCAGGCGCACAATTTTTTGTTAGACATCACAACATACCAGAGCCCATCCAACATACTGTCAAAGACGTAACGAAGAGGCTCAAAAACTTTAACAGCTCATACATAGGTGTCTTCATATTTCATGCTAACTTCGAATTTGCTACATATGTACAACCTCAGAAACTTTGTTTCCGAGAAAAAGAATGTAGATACAACAAAGAGCAAAAACAGAGCAGATCTACATATACAGCTGCTTGTCAAAACTTTGCATAATCTACAAAAAGGAATCAGGGCAACAAATCTTAGCGTAAGACAGTTGCCACGCCACAGTTCTGTGCTTTACAAAAAGGAATCAGTCCTGTGATGTTGCTGAGTATTCAAACAGGAGCCGGTTGGATGGTGTAGATTGGAAGAGAACACGGAGCCTACTAGTTAGCTGATATGTAAGTGTCCACTGCATCGCCATTTCTGAATCTTTCATTTGCCTAACGACAGAGGCCTGCAGAACACGACAGAAATTCAGTTCACTATTTATCCGTCTAGTCATTATGCGTCATTAAGCTTAAAGGTTTACCTTTCTATTTAAAATAAGGTTTGAAGAGTTATACCTGAAGACGTTTCCCAAGCTGCACTTCAACCTCTGTAGCGAAAGAGATATTGTTTGCCAGTGATTTAAGCGGATCAACTGTTGGGTCTACAGATAGTAAGCTTGGAATCTGTGGAGCATAAACAAGCCGCCACCGTGCTTGTCCAAACTCACCCTTGCCTTCGATCCTTGGCATCAAAGTTTCAAGTGTTGCGGTTGCAAGCTTCTTGAAAGCAAGCTGCCCATCACCTTCTAACAGTGATTCGGCCAGCTGCGACTCAAAAACTTTTGCAGCCTAAAAGACACCAAGAAACAAGGACTTCAAAAGTTGCACACAATAGGTAATCCAGAAAAAGAAAGGTTGTGGTTAACCAATTGAGAACCGCCTAGTCAACTAGCAAAAGGTTCACCAGCTACATGCAATTTTAGTGCGATAGTTAGATTGTAAAAACTCGAACAATACAGGGAACCAAATTAAGGCATTATCAGCCTGCAGTAAAGTTATCACTAGCTGTAGAACACTACTAGAGGCCTCACCTCACTAGGTGACAGAACATCCTGGTCCACCGAGCGCGTTGAGTTTACAACCAGATTGTCTTGCCACATGCTTGCTCGACTTTGGATCTTGAATTGCCATTCAGATCCAACAAGAACAAGATCCAGAATAGGATCCAAACCAAGTTCAGGCTCAAACTTTGCAACATTTAAATGGTCATTTTTAAGTCTAACCTGCAATTGAGTATAAAAAGGCTGAACCATTATACCAAAATGTATACTAAAAGATAAAAATAAAGAAAGATTTCAAGGGCTTACGATAATCAGGCTTACCTGGGTAGCTACCAAATTGACCTCACCATTTTCAAACGTTAAGACACCCTTGGGTCTTATGTACTTTGGATGAACCATGCCATTTAGTTCAAGGTTGCCGCCGACAGCAAAATTCAGAATTAAAGGATAAACAATCCTTAACTCTGGTCCCAATGTGAGCTTCAGGTCATTAAGTCGGGCATCAATGTTTGCCTTAAAACTTCCATGCTCAAGAACCCTTTCCGATTCTGACTGTTGACCTATAGATATAAAGATTGAATGTTTCTTCATTTGGCTCATAAAGAAGATTACCAAAAATCACAGGGGAGGGAGGGAGGGAGGGAGGGAGGGGGGCATATGCTGCTTTCGAAAATTCATGTCAAATTGGAATCACTCAAACAGTTACGGAAAATGTACCAGTCAATAGCACTTTATGTAAAATACACGTCAAAGTTAAAATTAATGGACTACTTACTGTCTGGTGAAGTTGAAAGTGATCCCAGGAATCGTGAGACATCTTGCGAAGTGATTGTTTCGTCGAAACCAGAAGGAAGATAGCCGGACTTGTTTGAAGCCAACCTATTGGCAACAGCACCATTGCCTTTATCATGAGGCAAATATGCTTCACCATGGCTCAATCGGATAATCCCAGAGACGTCTGGCCGCAAAATTGAGCCTGTAATCTGAAGCTGGCTGTCTACTTGGCCACTGCACAAGTCAACAACAAAAAAAAAGAGAAGAAAATAATAAAAAGATGTAATATGCAACCTGTACAGTCAATATCAATTTATGTGATGCATCTCAGATCAGTGCATTACTGTTAAGGCATATAAAAAGTTCTAAAAGCAGTTTTAGAAGATAATCAACCAGATCACATGATATTACCACATTACTTACAACCCATAAGTCAGCAATTCTGTATCAAATATTGTTTAGAAATATAAAATATATGAAGTAGCAATAATTACCTTAGAATATGTTTTGCCCGTACATCTATGACTTCACATTTCAACTCAATCTTATCATTGGCTGATGGCTCACTACTTTTCAAAGGTAGGGTCCCTTTCATTGACAATCTCCCTTTCCTTCCAACCCTGCTTTCCAAGGAACTGATGCACAGTGTGTTGGATATAACATGAACGTTACCAGCAAAATTTGTCAGTGGGGTCCTAAGAAAAGGAGAAGTCACAGTAGCTCGGTGAAACGATGCAGATCCGTCAACAACAGGCTGATCAACAGTGCCTTTAACCTTTAATCCAAATGACAGAGAAAAAAGAAGGAAAAACTTATCAATTGCAGTATTGATGTTAGAACCAAACAATAAAGAATGAAGAAATTTTTTTATATGCCATTGCAGAGTGTTTAAGCTGATACTCTCAATCTATATTATTTTTGGCATTTTACAAAAAATTCTAAAGTTTCTATATTCAATTTACACTGAAAAACGTTTTACATAAAAAGACTAAACTTGAAAATAAATAAAAAAATATTTTCACACACTTCATAACTGTTATTTTTAGGATTTTTAAAATGTTTACACAAGTTTAACAAAAATGGTAAGTTTGTACCAATGGCACACATGGCAACAATCAAGCAATTGCAATGGCATAGATGGGAGAAGTTACTAAATGATGGCACAGATAAGATTAGTCTTGAGAGCAGCCACAATGACACATGAGGTTTTATCCCAACAATAAATGATTGTATATTGCATAAGAGGGCTCCTAGCGGACAATATACCGTTGGAACGGTATAAGTGTTTCACGTGAAACACAGTGTGAAACATCATATGAAACACTTATGAAACACCACATAAAACATTTATAAAACGCAACACACATGAAATGCACATGAAACACCTAATGAAACACATGAAACACCATATGAAACACCTATACCGTTGATTAATATTCTTGATTGCATAAATGCAACAAAAGAACTATCTATATATAAACACAAATCTGACATAGATGGGAGAAGTCACTAAGTGAATTGCATAGATAAGATTACTCTCGGGCGTAGTGGCACATGAGGTTTTATCACAATAATAAATGATTCAATATTGCATAGATGCTACAAAACAACTATCTATATATTCACAAAATCTGTGCTCGATAGTTTAATTTCATCACACGTTTTTGTCAGTGGAAAATTAGTGGCATTAAAAAATATTCAACAACTAATTACATAGTGCCATTAATGAAATTATAGAAATTAACAAGAATAGGCCACCTGGAGGAGAACATCAGCATAGCCTTGAAGCCAGTTTGCATAGGGACTCAGTGCAGTTATCAACATCATACCCCCATCCTTTATGTCTGCATTTATCCTCACTTCATCTGGTCCTAGCAAATTCCAACTTAAACCTTTTAGGCTTTCGGCTAATTGAAAATCCCAGGCCTCCTCAGGCTTCTCTCTCGTAATTCTTGTTTCACTGATGTCATTAGATGATCCTCTGTCTTTTGCCCAAACAGGGATCCTGATGATACCTTGTTTACCATCTCCCCCTTCCAAATTTTCCTCGATAGAGCTACTGTCTACGTAAGTCACAGGAATACTACCTTGAACATTTACATGCCCACTTTGTATGGTTGGTTCAAAGTTTGCATCAAAAATGAAACGACTTGTTGGGGTTACAGAAGCTAATACTTCTGCTCTTCCAAGATCAATGCCTCCAACAGTGCCATCAAGAAGTCTTATTTGAACATCACATTCTGGTTTTGCAAGAGTACCTCGCAAATCTCCCTCCATGTGCAAAATACCTTTGATTGGTGTCAACCACTGCCTCAGAAAGTGAATTGAGTCCGTGGTGGATGATTCTAGAGCCTGAACTAAAGCTGGTATAAGACCAACTGGGAAATTAAGTACAGCAAAGTGAAGATTTGTTAGCGGGCCAAGAATTGATCCATCAGCATGAAGGGTGGCGTTATCCTTTTGAATAAATAATTTATCGAGCCGCAGACCATCATTATTGCTGTATAAACCAGATGCCAGAACACGCTGTGTCTTGTAAGTGCCCCACTCCCAATCTTCACCATTGAAATCAAAATCAGCCTGTAGTACATCATAGTAGGATATGTTTAGCATATGTAATATATATTAAACAATAATTCAAAGAAGATTGTCATCCGGATAACTTAGTTTAGAAAGTCAGGCTTCTGCAAGGGGCATACCAAAGAATGCAACGGTATTAAACCACTAGTACAAATATGAACAAGGTTAGGGGAAACAAGCAGAATATAAAGTTAAAAAAATGCAAAGGGGAGGTCAATGTAGCTCAACAAAATGCATGTACAGGCCACTTCTCTGCTATCCTAGAAGTCTTAAAGTGAAAGACGGTATAAGCAGTTCATCAGTAATTAAACTGGGGCAAAAGACCAAGAGTATATTCAGGAAAATGCTCACCATAGTATCTCCATTCCCTCCTCCACTGGCATCAAGAGAGCCACGCCAATAACCTCTCAGTTCAGCTAATCCAGGAAGAGTAATATCTTCAATTGTATCATCATCCAACCAATCATGATACATTTCTAATGCCTGGTGCAAGCAATTGGATAAATTTTATTTAAAGTAGCAGATCAATAAATAAAGCAAACCACAGCATTACATAAGACATGAAACTCTATGCATGTCGTTCCATTTTCCAAACATCACCTAGCTTTAGCACAATACCTTTAGTTGGTCACGAAGACTTTCAGCATTGAACCCAACAGAGTGCAGACATTGCATAAAAAGTTCCTGAAAATGGATGGATAATAAAATAAATCTCTGCCACCTAATAGATCAACACCAACAAATATTTTGTCCAATTCAAGTAAAAGAAAAAGGGAATGACAGATGCAGGATCAATTGTGAACCTTTGATCTAGAACGAATTGCTGGATCTGTACTTCGTGAAAGAAGTCTTGCCAAGGGAAGTATTTCAGCTACTTCAGCACCAGGAACTTCTAGTCTCATCCTCCACCTGCCCATTGAAGACATAATACTACCGAGATGCCCTCCCATTGCTTTCTCTATAAACCCATTACTTTGACTGTCCATAGGAATTCTATCACGTGTTCCCGGAAAGACATACTCCCCTTGAAGCTCATATTTGCTATTAGCTTGCTCCAACACTGATTTTTCCATAGTAATCTGGGTATTGAAAATACAAAAGAATAGCTAGTAAATCAAAATAAGACAGTCCACAAGTAATTTTTTTTAAAAGAACCTCACTGGGAAAGTGGGAATTTATAACTGGAGTCAGGAAGAAAACACGTGAATAACAAAACATAGTATTCTGTACATAAATTGTTTTCTGATTTTTTCTTCTGGGAAAGGAAAATACTGTACACATTAAAAAACCATTAAAAACGAAGTATAACTGTGAGTGAAGTTTACTCATAACTACACTACTATATTCTACCAAGCAGGTGACGAAGGTGTAAAATGCCATGGGCACGGTCATTGAAATTGGAATTGATTAAAGAGTAATTTATACGGGCAGTCCCTAAACTGTCATGCGGTTCTTATCCAGATCCCCGATCTTTCAAATTGCAGTTTAGGGTCCCCGAACTATTAAAGTGACCCAAATCCGGTCCACCGTTGCCACGCCACCGCACGGGAGTCGACGTGGCTGCTCCACCGCACAAATCCTGCCACCGTGGACAATCCATGTGGCATTCTTATATTTTATATTTAGTAGTTCGGGGACCCTAAATTGCAATTTGAAAGATCGGGGACCTGAATAAGAACTGCGTGATGTTTAGGGACTGTCCGTATAATTTACTCTTGATTAAATTAGATCTGTTAGATATATGATTTAATTAGGACATTTAAATTGAATTAGATTGAATTAGATCTGTTAGATATATGATTTGATTTGTTAGGGATTTGATGAGATTAGATCACATATGTTGGGGGCGAGTCCGTCTACAAGGAGGACTGCCACATACTATTATCAATCAATCAAGAAATAGATCAGGAGTCGTTAGATTATCTTCCTCCTGCCTCTCACCCTGAGTACCTTACCCTACTGCGCAGCTGCCAACCTTGGGTTGATCACTCCTTGGGTTCAGGATCATCTAATTTAAGTATGTGATATAAAATTCTTTTATATGAATATATCAACCACTTGCTCAAGATAGAACACATGGGATATAATTGTAACTTCAGAAATTAAGATATGTGTATATGAAAAGAAAACTCACAACATCACCACTCCATCGAGCAGCTATATCAAGTGCTTCACCAAGCACACCACTAAATTTGGGACGAAGTACTGATAGCAAACCATGGCCTCTTCTTTTCTGGAAATTAAGCTGAAGTTCTGCCTGTAACAACGAAAGAAGCCACCAATAGTGAATTATCCATCAAACTAATAATTTACAAGTTATACCAATCTCGTAGAAACTGGAGCTTCCAAATTCAGTCTTAATATCAAACTATTAGCTCCTCTCAAAAGGTTTTTCCAAAAATAAAAAGGAACAACGCTACTGAGTCATTAATTTTAAGAGAATAAGGCTATGCTGTGTAGGCTGTAGCTTAAACAAATTACAGATGTTACAGAAAAATGGTACAAAACAAGAACATGTATTTTATAAACAAATTGGATAGCAGAAAACCAAAATGTGCGGCACTGCAAATAACTGCATATCACATTTTCAACAGAATAACTGTATAAAAAACTTGGTTAACGGCATCATACTGTAACATTTTATTAGACTCCATGACCTAAGACAATCTCCCTTAGGAAACATAAAGTGTACCAATCTCAAGGGAAAAAGGTATCTAAACCAAATATCCAGAGAATAATGAAAAAGGACACGGTAGAAAATGTTAAGGATATATCTAGGCTATCTAAGCCTATAGAGGTCCAGGCCCATGAGGCCCATATATGGAGTGTATATAAACACCCAAAGCTACTGTACAGCTCTGTGATTTTAGCTATTCTTCTCTCAAGGTAACATGGTATCAGAGCAAGGACTGGGATTAGGGTTAGGGTTCCTTTAATCAAATCCAAATCCACACAGTCTGCAAGGCTGCCGTCGCGGTCGCCGTCCAGGCAACCGTTGCGGTCGCGGTCGCGGTCGCCATCGCACGGTCCCCGTCACGGTCAGCCGCTGCCGTCGCGGCCGTCGTCCCGCCGTCGCCGACGTCTCCAGTGGGTGTACAAAATTAAAACCAAGTCTGATGGTTCAATTAAAAGATTTAAAGCTCGCCTTGTGCTCGAGGTTTTCAGCAGACTCAAGGACGTGATTATGATGAGACACATGCTCCTGTGGCCCACATGACTACAGTGCGTACTCTAATTGCAGTGTCTGCTGTTCGCTCTTGGTCTATATCTCAGATGGATGTTCAGAATGCTTTCCTTCATGGGGAGCTACATGAGGAGGTTTATATGCATCCACCACCAGGTATTCATGCTCCTCCGGGTCATGTCTGTCGACTTCGACGTGCTTTATATGTCTCAAACAAGCTCCCCGTGCTTGGTTTGAGCGGTTTGTTTTGGTGATAAAGTCAGCTGGTTTTTCTCAGAGTGATCATGATCCAGCTTTATTTATTCACCTATCTCCGCGAGGTCGAACTTTGCTTCTTCTATATGTTGATGACATGTTGATCACGGGGAATGATATGGAGCATATTGCCCAAGTGAAGCATCAACTTGGTGAACAATTCAAGATGTCAGATTTGGGTCCTATCAGTTATTTTTTGGGTATTGAGGTTTGCAATACAACGAAGGGGTACTATCTTTCTCAATCCAAATACATACAAGATCTTATTGCTCGGTCTGGCATTTCTGATGATCGCACGGCTGCAACACCAATGGATCTTCACTTGCAGCTACGTCCTAATGATGGAACACTTCTTGAGGATCCTTCTCGATATCGACATCTTGTTGGCAGTCTTGTGTATCTCACTGTTACTAGACCTGATATTGCTCATGCAGTTCATATCTTGAGTCAATTTGTGAGTGCTCCTACTTCAGTTCATTATGGTCATCTGCTCCGCGTTTTACGCTATTTGAAGGGGACATCATCTCAGTGTTTGTTGTATGCTCGATCTAGCCCTCTTCAGCTTTATGCTTACTCGGATTCCACTTGGGCAAGTGATCCGACTGATCGTCGCTCTATAACTGGCTATTGTGTTCTTCTTGGCACTTCTTCTCTGACTTGGAAGTCTAAGAAGCAGACAGCTGTATCTCGATCCATTACTGAGACAGAGCTTCGAGCATTAGCCACTACCACCTCAGAGATTGTATGGCTACGGTGGTTGTTAGCTGATTTTGGAGTACCGTGTGATACCCCCACGCCTCTTCTATGTGATAATACTGGAGCCATACAGATTGCTAATAATCCGATGAAACATGAGCTTACAAAGCATATTGGTGTTGATGCTTCATTCACTCAGTCTCATTGTCATCAGAAGACCATTGCTCTTCAGTATGTGTTATCAGAATTGCAAGTGGTGGACTTCTTCACTAAACCACAGACTCGAGAGCAACATCGTCTTCATCTACTCAAACTCAATGCTTCGAATCCTCCTCTTCCACCTTGAGTTTGAAGGGGGGCGTTAAGGATATATCTAGGCTATCTAAGCCCATAGAGGTCCAAGCCCATGAGGCCCATATATGGAGTGTATATAAACACGCAAAGCTACTGTAAGCTCTGTGATTTTAGCTATTCTTCTCTCAAGGTAACAGAAAACATGTATTTGCATTAACTAAAAAACTCGAAAACCACAATAGGCCATATTTCAAGCGACGACAATGTTACCTTCTGAACAAATCCACGTAATGAAGCAAACTCCAGCTCATCAAGTGGCAAATTCCGAACCTTTCAACCAGGAACAATGGTCACCAATAATAAGTATCAAAACAGCCTCTCCGAGATTATAATGCTTTACAAAGTTCTGTTGGCAAGCAAAAACACAAGCACACTAGTATAGTACCTCCAAACTAGTCAAATTATCAGGATGATAACAGATATTAGACTTCAGCTGCCCCTTTTGGAGGAAAATTGATAAAAGCCTTCCGTCTTGAATGGCCTCATTTGCACCGAAAAATAATGGCCCACTCACTTCTATGGAAAAATTTTCATCAGGCCTGCCTGTAGCATTTACCTGTTTGGGTAAGGAATAGAGATAGTAAGAGGAAAATGAAAAATGGTCTAAAGTGAAACCCATGAAGAACTAGAAATCAACATAAACATTGAATGCATGCATGCCCTCTCTCCACATTTGCTACACTTGACACTGAAAACCATCAAGGCCATACACATTCAAGGTGGTATGCTTTAATTTGTGTAAAATCAATAAGTGTGTGGATATAATTAAAGTCTCTTAAAAATTGAAATTATGATATATTGTTTGCTCCAATGAAATCTTTGTTGGACAAAAGTTCACTGGGGTTAATATTTTGCTAGAATTTGTCAGGAGTACTCATTTGTCAAGAGTATGTTATTGTTGAAATGTATTAAATGGGCTATTAAACAGTGTTGATATAATCAGAAAGAGAAATAAATAGAATTGGAATGCAAAATGCACCTTTGAGTGGATACAAGATACTCAAACCTTGGATTAAAAAAATTAGTAGATCCATATAGAATTCCATTACACCATATTTCTGTACTTGGTTCTCATTTTGTATTGCAAGTAGACTCTGAAATTCTTGTTTAAAACTATTAAAGATCTTTCATCTGTGTGCATACTGCATACCACTATCATTACTCTGAATTATAGGGCCAAGTGCACAAAATCAAGACATGTACAAACGAAGAGTTAAATTTGGCTGTAAAATAATATATAAGGAAAGCAAGTCGAATAAAAAGGACAACACCAAAACAACTTAACAGCATTTCAAAAGACATTACCATTACAGAATCCTGTGATATGGAAAGAAGACCAGTAGACTGAGGTGCTAGCATAAGTTGGTTAAGTTTTATTCCTGACAGAGAAATATCGCCAACAATACTTGACACATTACTCTCAATGTTGCGTTGTTCACCATCAATCTTGTCATCAACAGTACGTTTAGATTTCACCACTTTTCCTTGAAATTTGAGCCTTCCAGATGCTTTCAAATGTAATGGTCGTGGTGAATCAAAAGGTATTGAAGAAGCTATATGAGCAAACTCAAAGCCTCGCATACGTAAATCCAAATCGACACCCTCTACAATTAATGGCATGATTTTTTTCAGTTGATACATCTCTTTGTGCTCCAAATAGTCATCAATATATGATGTTTTAACACAGGTATTTAAATCAAACGAAACTGACGATGAGTTGACCATAATATAATCATGCGCAATAACAACATTGCCACGTGCATCAGAAAAAGAATCTTCTGCATTTGGTGCAGCCCACTTGATATCAAATTTTCTGCCAAGCATTTTAGTTGTTATTAGAAGATCAAAAGAAAAATACTCAACCTATATTGAGGACTGCACATGGAACATCAAAGGTACTCACGGTCTAACAAGGGAACCAGAAAGTCTAGTCTCTCCATTGAGCTCTCCAATTTTGAGTGGAATCAGCTGGATGCCTCCAGGAATGTAGCGATGCAAAACCTTATCAAGTAAAATGCTCCCCGACAAATTAATATCCATAGCAGAATCATCATCTTCTCCCTGCAAATAGCTCAATATATATTATACTTGCATAAGGTGGTAAATTTCTTATATATCATGAGAAATGGCAAAGTATCTTTTTTTTAGTGAAAAATGGCAGAAGAATAGGCAGTAGTGAATTTCTTGGATAGTTAGCACAGTAAATTATGTTTAGGTTCGCTATTATTTGTAACCCGTTTTCCCCATCTCGAGTAAGCTTGCGTATCATTATCATTTTTGTCATGAACATATTTTGAAAATCATTTTTCTAAGGTCCAAATCAGTCATCCCTACAAAAGAGACGTCATATATCTATTATGGGAGGAAAGCAATGAATTAATTTGTGAGATTCAATCTTGTATGCAATGGCTCCGATTAACATACTAAGCGTTAGCTTCGACAACAGCTCGTTCTACCCGCATTAAGGGCCACACTTATCTTCATTAAGTGCTTGGGACAAGGCACACAACAATAATGAATGGAGTCTGGAACATTCTTCATAAATGCACATTGTTTGTTTCCATTTCCTCCTGATGTATATTTGTCTACTGTACCAATCATAATCCATAATCCTCCATGGCTCCAATTTTTTTCAGCATAGTGCACAAAATGCTTGGATAATTTAAGACAAATTGAAGAAATTACGGTAAAAGTAGAGAGAAACTGTCCAATCAGTAAATACTGAAATTCAATGTAGAGCTGAAAGTGTCACTAACTGCAAAGTAACCATTAAACCACAGTACCTCTGAACAAATCCATGCATTACCAGCCCCTCGAATTTCTCCACCATCCAAAAGGCATGCTCTAATACCATACAAGTCTGCAACCTGCAGCCAGTGAAAATAACTAAGAAAATAATTGCTAAAAATCCCCAAAGTTCAATAATGGCATGAATGATCAATAGATTTGTACTCACACAATTATCAAGGTTGAAAGTGAAATTCGCTGATACGTGTGAGAAGGGAATATGATCAAATGCGGCAACTGCACCAGCCTCTTTATTTTGCATCACAGCTTCAGAAGCTGCAGATGGAGGCATGCCAGATATTGAAAGAGACTTCCTTGAAACAATCCCACTTCCAACAAAAACAGGAGCATCAAGTGGTCCTTGACAATTAAATACAGCAGTAACAGCACCAGCCAACTGAATACATTAAGTTATTGCATCAAAAGTCAAGTCTTAGAGGACGGACATGAAAAACATAAGGCATAAAAGTGATCTTACATAAAAAAAATCATTAGAGATGAAATCACTATAAATTTATTGTAAAAGGAAAGAAAAATAAATGAGGGTATGAGACGTCACAACGTAAATGATAATTTAAAGTGGTCATGTTGCTACATCCAGAAGCTTTTGTCTTTTAAGAACCGAGATAATTCCATTTTTAAGAAAGAGCACAAGAAATATTGTCAGGGAATGCAAAATTAGCCATCCACTCATATATAACAACATACTTAATTAAGGCCTTGTTTGTTTGAGCTGAAAGTTGCTGAAAACTTTAATCTGAAAAAGTTGTGACCCCTCGAAAGACATCTTAAAGAGTTCAAAAAATTATGAAAAAAATACTTTATTTTAAAACCCCATAAAAATGACTACAAAGTACTACATCCTTTGGCTTACACAAAAATTACAAATTTTCATTTAATTTAAGCTGAAACAAACAAGGCCTAAATAGGTCAGCTGTATGCCTGTACATACAAAAGAGAAACATATAACATTCAAGTCAAATTGTTTTTTCTTTTTGTGCATGATAACTGATATGTAGGTTCAGTGCAACTAATTCCATACATGAGTTCAGGTCGTAAATCTTCACATCGAATCAAATAGTACAAAACAAATGTGCAACATGTTCTCTTTCTACTATACAAATATGAAATCTCCTTGCCCACTTTTCAATAAACAAAAGATTTTTTAGATTTATTTTGTAGTGTAGATAAATCATATATGATGTGTCCAAACATTAGCCAACCATCAAGTAAAAGACAAGGATCCAAACTTATGCAGGCATATTCCAAACAAGGCATGCAAGCATCCATAAGAAATAAAAGAGAGGAGAGAGTAATTTGTACCGGAAACATTAAAGGCCTCATTTTCATTGTCTTCATAAGTGCATTAACTTCGACAGATGGAACCTGGAAAGAGAAATTATCATGAATTAAAGCATTGGATGCAGGGGACTACGTGTATGCCACATATTCAAATACGCAATTGCCAGCTAGCAAGTTTAAAGATACCTGACACATCAGATGAAACTCTCCATCCTCAGGATTTAGGCCAAAATCACCAGAAGCTTCAACCGGAGCATCACCAAACCAACCACTTGCATTATGCAGAAACACTCTTTGACCACGAAATGATAGAGTTGCCACTACTTCCTGAATTGTTAAGGATTTCATTAAAAGGCTATAATCGTTTAGAAAGTTTCCAATACTAGCACTTTGAAAAGAGTGAACATTTGCAAATTTAAGCGTTGAAAATCCAGAATTGGACATCTGAGCACATGTAGCCTATTTTATTTACTTCAGATCAAGATGTTAGTATCCACAAAAAATAGATATTTCAAAATGCAGATGGGTAGCACCTTCCCTAAGAGCACTGTATAGCAACATTCTTGTCCCACACCTCATAAATCCAGATTTCAGGTCATTTTTTGTACAAGAATGGTATGCTCTAGTTATTTCAACAATCAATAATATCACCCACATTCCCCATTGTGGTTGTGTTTTTTTTAGGGAAATGTTTCCTTTTTCCTTTCAAAATGACTAGACTAGTAAGCCTAGATCAATGTTCACTCTGAAAACAACAACAACGTTTATTGGCGAAGAAAAAAGGCCAACAGGGAGCTGGCTAGTGGGCCTGGTAGAGAGGAGGAGGATGTTTACCCCCCCGCCCCCCCTTTACTGAAGTGCCAGATCACATGCCTAATGTTAAAAAAAAGGTCAATAACATAAGAGAAACATTGCTATCTCAGATTAGTGCCATATTATAAAACAAAATCAAGAAAAATACAAGGTGTGTCATTTATTTGCAAGACCCTATCTACTTCAAATATGAAGAGTTGGAGAAAACAAAATAACAGGGTGAAGCAAAAAAAAAAGGTACCGAAAATAATGATGGAGCATCTATTATCTTGAAAGCTAGGCCTTTCACATCAAGCTGGCCATGTGTGCTTGGGAAACTATCACCCTTTGACATACATATATGCACCTGAAGGAGAAAAGTGAGAAGTGTCAATGTAAGCATTTAATATATTCAAGCATGACAAACAATGGTTTCCATGAGACATGAGATGCCTTGATGTGACTTGCAATAAACCCCTATGCTAAGTGCAGCAATTCATCAAGTGCATACAGAAGTCATCATTGCTAGTTACAAAGAGACTACAGGCATGGATATGTCCCCTCTAGTTTTGGAACCCCAACTCCCCAATGGCCCACATGGTAGCCTTTCTCTAACAGGCCCACCTAGCAGTATCTCCCTCTGTCCATCCTCAGTCCCTGCTCATCAAGTTGTAAGGGAACTTCCTGTCCGATTTAATATTTGGTCCGCTTCCTTATTTGGGTGTGTTGGTGTTTAAGAAGGTTTACACTCCAGAATCAACATCTGGCCTGGAAGATGGAAAAAGGAAGACATTGTACGAAAGAGATCAAGTGTGCATAATTATTTATTAAAGGCTTAAAGCAATTAATTGGTGACCTATTCATTTCCCATTATTCATGTAGGCCAATATCAGCTTGATTTGCTCCTAGCCTCCCTATAAAAACAACCATGCATATACATGATAAAAAGATAGATTGAGCAAGCAAAGTAAGCTAGC
Organism: Raddia distichophylla; assembly: GCA_005191435.1. Lineage (NCBI taxonomy): Eukaryota > Viridiplantae > Streptophyta > Magnoliopsida > Poales > Poaceae > Raddia > Raddia distichophylla. The sequence continues at coordinate 485,970 of SPJY01019435.1, forward strand.
AACTATTCATCATCTTTGAGACAGATGTGCACAGTGTACTGCTTTGGCTGCATACACAGACAAAGCCCTTGCTGATGAGGAAAATCATAATGAGCCGGCCATGTCCTTGTGAATCTTGGCATTGCAGACTCCGAGCTCCGCTCTCACTCATCATGCACTCCGCTCTCACTCGTCATGCATCGAGGGAGAGAGCCTCCAGGACAATATGGTGGGGTAATACAATACTCTTTCTATCCATAGCAACTAGCAACTCATTGGACATCCGGCTACTATTTTAAAATTTTTCTTCAAACATATGCATTTGCGCCAATGCAAGTAGGGAGAAAGAATATGTAAGGGATAAGAGTTTAGAAAAGCACCTCACCAGTTGCTCTTCCTTTCTGCCAAACAACTGGTATTTCTAGGATCCGCTCAAACAGCTGCACATGAAAAAAAAAACTCCCCTTCAACACAATTACTATAATTATAAACACCTTTTGTCTTCAAAGAGAATTATTATATCATAACGTAACAACCAGGCAGATATCATAAAGATAGTTGCATTACCGGAGCAAAAGCATTGATTACTTTCAAATTAGCATGCCATGTTTGCTCAGCTATATCAACAAAAACATCTGTAGCAAGATGACCCCCTCCTTGAGAAGTCCGATCTTGTCTCCATTCCATGCAGGTGCCCGTGACATGCACATGCACATGATTATAGAAGTTTTTGAATTTGATGTGTCCATTAGCATTCTTCATTTCCCTGCATAGAAATAAAATCCAAACTAAGTAGTGGAATCATTTAAAATGAGTCAGTTCAATAACAAGAAAATTCCCTCGCTCCCTTCCTTTGAACAGCTAATTGAACCCGCTTTTTCGATAAGAGTATAATAATTTGTTGGTAAATTGAGATTAAAGTAAATAACATAGTGGGTCATCAAACTTAAAATGTTGGTTCATCTAGGTCACTGTACATACGAATTGTGCATATAGGTTGTTAAATGGTAAGACTAACTAAATTTTGAACAAGATGGGCTACAAAAGAAAAGAAGAGCATTTATTTGCAATGGAGCTAGAAAATAAAGAGGTTAAACCTTGGTTCCTGGTCACCATAGCCCAGAAGCATCAAGTTCCCTCCATTGAAATAAACAGAATCCAGGGTGATAGGAAGAGTGTTCTGCAAACCACCAGGATGGATCTGACCAAACCCTTCGGCAAGTTCAGCAGATACATCTCCAGGACCAATAGCAAATAGTGACTTCAACTTCCGAATTTGAGCATCCAGAGAACCAGATGATGTATTAAAAGAAAACCCCTTCAATTGGAAAGGCCAAAATGATGCCCAGTTGTGAGCATGAGTGCATGAACCAAAATTCCCAAAAATAAATTCTTGCTGAGAGCCAAGATTATCTTTAGAAAGATTCTGAAATTTCATCAAATGATGACATACTAACCCTTCCCTATCCAAATCATGTGAATTACACTGACTAGATTGTTCATTATGAGAACATTCGCTAAAGACGTCATCTATATTGCTGATTGGCATTGCACTTACAGACTTGCCTTCAACAGCATAGTTCGAACTGAGACTATTAGGCGATTCACCAAAATCCATAACTGTGGCCTCAGAGCTGCCAATTGGTCCATTTTTTAAAGTTGCATCCTCACAGCCAGCATTCGTATGACTTCCATAAGATGAGCTGTTCCCAGGACCACGGGATGATTCATCACGATCATGGTGGCCAATATTTATGTGTCGAAAATTTTCCAAAGCAGCATAAGCACTACGTCGGAGGATCCTTTGCTGAGAGGAGTTGTCATTTTCCAATACCACCTTGTTGTGAGGCTTTCTCCTGTGCCTTCGCCAGGAGTTTGGAATCATCTTAGACCAGAAGTTGACACCCGGAATACGAGATTTCACACCAAACGATTTCTCCAAATCAGCATGCTTCGAGCTGGAATCAATACCCATATCCATGTGATGATCCTTCCTGTGCATTTCATCCGCACAGAGGGGCAGGCTCGATTTCCCAATCTCGACTGGTCCATCATCCTCCAGCATCTCATCAGCTGAAGGAGAAATCAATTGACCACTTGGAATGAAGTAGCCCCTTTGAGCGGCATCCCTAGCAGCTTTGTCTCTCTCCTGACTCCAATTCCTGGCAGCCTTCTCCCTCGCAAGCCTCCTGGTCTTGGTTCGGAAATGGATGCCCTCCTCCCCCGAATGCCTCTTGATTGTGCCCTCGGACGGTGGGGGAATCCCCAGCCAGGAGAAATCCCTCTTCTGCGCCACGAGCGCGGAGGGCTCGGACAGCACGGCGTCGACGACGACTCTCCCCCTTCTGAGGCTGGCGAAGGGCCTGATCCTAATCTTCATGACGGGCACCTCGGCGCAGGAGAATTCCTCGGCGTGCGGGCCGACGGAGCAGGTGTGGAGCGTGATCCCGAGCGGGGAGACGCTGCGCACCTTGCCGAGGTGGACCTCCCGCTGGAGGTACTCCCCCAGCATGGCGCAGGCGGCGGGGAGGAGGCGGCGCTCGACGAAGGCCCGGGCGCGGAGCTGCGAGTACCAGGAGAGCGCGGCGGCGACGGAGAGCACGGCGGCGAAGACGGAGCAGCGCACGAGGAAGAGCCCCTCCCGCCATAGGGGCGCGAGCAGGGCCTGCGGGCGCGGGAGCAGCGGTGGGTGCGCGTGCGGGTGCGGCGCGGGGAAGTCGCTGGAGTCGGAGACCTTGAGGCGGAGCAGCGGCGGCTGGTCGAAGCGGGCGAGCGAGACGAGGGGCCTCGATGCGAGGTGGTGGCGCCGCCGCCGCCGCCGCCGCGCGGGGTGGAGGAGGAGGGGCGGGCCCGGCGCGAGGAAGGGCGGGGCGCGGAGGCAGTGCGCCATTGCGCCGGCCTAGGTGACCATTTGCGTGCGGCGAGAGGAAGAGGCGGAGAGAGGTGGGGAGTGAGAGGGACGACGAGCCCGTTGCCTTGCCTACGAGTATTTGCCGTGTCGCCCGCCTCGGCTGCACTTTTCTTCTTCACTTCTCTTTCGCCAAAGCGCCAATCCGCCTTATTCTTTTTTTTCCCCCTCTTTTTGCCCTTTTTGCCATGGGTTCTTAACTTCTGAATTCTGATTTCCAAAGATTTCATGGTGAAAACTTTGAATTAAGCTCAGCGGCTCTGGGCAGGATTTCATATATTTGTATTCCCCTGGAGGCCGGAGGAAAAAAAAAAAAAGAACAGAGACGCAAATGCGCGACTGACACTGTGACACATGACAAGATTTTTTATTAGCCTTACACCATAGGCCTCCCCCAATAAACTAATAAAGTAAGGACTGATGTAAATAGAGAAAAAAAACAATCTCCGTAAGCTGCAGAACATTGCACAAGATAAACAAGCACATGGACATGAGGTAGTTTCCTATCTTACAAGACCAAAAAGGGCATAAGCAAATCCACTTGGTGAATTTCAGCGCAGCAAGCCACCGCAAAGGAAATCTGACACGAGGGAAGTACCCAATTAGCCCTCATTAGCCATGTCGTCCATGAAGTTCCCACCGGATGAACAATCCAAAACACAATTACATGACCGTTTTGGGACCAAAAAGGCCTTTATGAATTCTGAAATGTATCTCAGAAAGGCACTTGGTGGTCTTAACTCATAAATACCAACTCAGACAAAAGTTTATTGCAAGTCCAAAACGAACAAGGGGATTTCAAACTCAGAACATTTCAAAACTTCGGCGGGCACCATCTACCGCACAGGTTGCTGGTTGTAATGGTTCTTTTCTTTCTTCTTTGCTGCTGCGAGCCTGGCACTCCTCGCCGCGGCCTCAGCGGCAGCAATCTTTGCAGCAGTGTCCGTCTCTTTGCCGGATTTCTTTTTCTTCATTGAAGCCATCTTCTTTAGGCGCTCCTTCACATCAACAGAAGCTGCGTCTTCATCAGCTTCCGCACTGGCAACCTCCTCTGTCCCATCAGCTGGTTCCTGTGCTTCTTTTGATTCCTTTGAATTCTTGTCTTTCTTGTTTTTCTTCTTCTTGGAGGTCTTGCTCTCTCCAGGGGCAGGGGCGTCTTCCTTTCTCTCCCCATCACCAGTTTGATCCACACCCTTCTTTTCAGCTGCAAGAATGAATAGCATTGTAAAAGCAAAATCCATACAAGCACCTCAATTCCGCACTGGCAAGCTCCATTTAAGTCCAGAGGAATCTTCCTTCAAGCATGCACCAGTGCACCACAAAAGAAGACACATGGAGGAAAAAAAGATAGTATGTACTGTAGGAGTTTACCGTTGTTTCCATCCTGTGCAGCATTACTTGACTCGCCAGATATTCCCAACTCTGCCAAAACAGCATCAAGTTCTGCTAGTTCCTTCTTCTTCAACTCTTTTTTGGATAGCTGTCTTTCTGTATCTTTAGGTGGCACCATTGGAGCCACAGCTTTCTTCACAGCAGGATCAGCAGCTTCCACTTCATGGTCAGGTTCTTCCTCAGCACCATCATCGACCTCGTCGTCAAGGTCTTCATCATCACTCTCAATTTGCTGCAAACATATACAAGCAAATGCATCTAAGAATACTATCAGCAAGAGGTGTATTGAGACAATTAGTCCACCATGTTATACTCAGATCAGACGCTCTCTAGAATTATTGTTGCATTCAACTTCAGTCAATTATGACCTGAGCCAACAAAATTCAAACACTAACAAGAAACCTCTGGTAGAAATCCAGTAACTTTTAGTACTGAAATCAGAATATCATTTCCCCAGCTTCTAATGCTCCTAAAAACCCTGTAATCACCCTTATCAACAACTTTAAACGACAGGAAAGTACGGTAGCTTTGCAAGGTAAAAATGACTACAGAAATGAAGTGAATAATCACCATGACACCATGTTAAATCATTTTCTTTCCTCATAATTTCAACACGTGTTATGTGCTATCAGCTCTCGAGACTCGAAACTAGCTAAAAGTTAAAACCAAAGTCCTAAAATTCACATACATACTATCTGTCTGCAAGTATTTACAACTGTGTTACACCCTTAGCAGCAAAAACATTGTCGAACGTTTCCATGTTCACCGAAAAATCATTCAAAATTATCAATGCAAGCATAAATACACCACGAGCGCATGTGGTGTCATTTAACCGATTCTATCTCTACAGTTATAACATGTCAATCTGTCAGTTGAAGCATCCACTGTACAGCAAAAAGATAACATCACACTAATGGATGGAATAATCCTGCAGGTGTGGATAAACCTACAGTACATTGCCTTCATGTCAAGGTATGAATTATCTGCATACACTTGCCATTTGTGATTAGTAAACAAATAATGTGCTGTACAAAGAAACATTTCATGAATGGACAAAAATAATCCCGCTAGCATAGCTAAGGAATTAGTGTCCGGATTCACTATTTACCTACCTACACCTAAGAAAAACCAATGTATCCACTGAGCATACGTTGCAAAAGGATGGCGGATAGCATGATAGGCAGATAACATCGACATAATTTAGCACAAGGGCATACTAGTTTAGTATAAGCACAGACTACATGACTTATTCCTATCCAATCCAACAGTTCCATACAACAGCACCGCCATACTGATTTATCAACTAATCCGAATTGTACAACAGAACAGTGTTTTCTCAAGCAAGATAAATCATGCACAGCACATACAAGCAGGCATATCAAGGGGGCACATAGTCAAAACGAGGAGAAATGGACCTCCTGCAGCGCAGCGTGGACGGCGTCCTCCTCCTCGTCTTCCTCCTTATTCCCATCATCGCCGTGGCCGGGACCCCAGACAGGGCGCGGCGGCGCGGTGGTGGCGAAGTAGTCGTCGTCGTCGTCGTCCTCGACGTCGGCCCAGGACTTGGTGGTGAGCGGCGCGGGCGCCCAGAAGACCTCCTTCTGCGGCGGCGGCTGCTGCTGCGCGTCGTCGCCCTGCTTCCTCCTGGAGGACGACGAGCCCCCCTTGGCCTTGTCCCCGCCGGCGCCCTTCTTCTTCTTCTTGAGCGCCTCGAGCGCCGCGAACACGTTGCCCGTGTTGAGCTTCACATCCTCCGCTCCCCTCCTCCCTCCGCCCACCATGCTCTCCCGCGGGGCTCGCGAATCCAACGAGACGCCGGAGCGCGAATCTGAATCTCGCCGTCCACCAGCCTAACCCCGGCAGGGGGCGGGGCCGCCGATCTGCAGCGACGACGAGCCGCGGCAGAGGTGAGCCCCCTCGTCGCCGATCGGGCGCGCGGGCGGTGGCGCGGCGGGGTTGGGGAAGGGATTGCGGGGCGTTAGGGTTTTGAGACGGGGGGAGGCGACGCGACGGCCGCCGCGTGCTTTGTTTGTTTATAGAGGACGACTCGCTTCCGTCTCGCTCTCGCGTCGCGGTTTTTCCGATTTATAGCGAGAGAGGAAGAGGTTGCCTGCCCGCTCAAGGGAACTTATCTCCACAACGCTATCCGGTATCCGCAATGCACACGCTACAATACCTACACGGTGGCAAGCGTGGCTAACGACAGCTCTCGCACTGTCGCACACGGCACACGATCCAGATCAACACATGATTTTTGGAAGCTCACTTGCCACCGAAACTTGTAAAACTCAGCGATTAGCCTTAGCCTAACTGATGGTAGTGTCATACATGACACGTCGAGACTCCCTGCATCACTGTACGGTGGCACGCGTGCCTATGGTTGCTCTACCAACCATTCCAAACATTATTTTCAAAAACTCATTTGTTACCAAACACGGTAATTTAGCCGGATGGTTATACTGTCACAATATTGTCACACGACATTTGTTGTGCTACACGGTTACATGCAAGCCTAAGCCAACCCTCCATTTTGTGTAAGTAAGCATGTTTTTTATTTTCAGAAGCTCACTTGTTCCAAAGGCTAAACAATTTCATCATTTTAATCGAGTTGATCGTATTGTCTCACAGGGCTCACTATGCTACACGATGGCATCTAAGCATACGCCAGCTCTCCATCTAGTTCAAACCAAGCATGTCTCTGTTTCCAAAAGATCGTTTGTTCAGGAGGCTCGTAAAATTCATTATTTTAGCCCAACTAATCATTAACGTGCTTTCATTTTCAGAAGCCACCATGTTCCAAAAGCCCATGAAACTCAACGTTTGTACTCCCAACCGACCGCATTGTTACATGAGTATGTCACGTATATAGCAGCTCTACTCATGAGCCAACATCGGCTCTCACAACCTATTCGAACATTTTTCGAATCTCCCAAAACTCGGCCCTCTCGTGGACACGGTAGAAATTAAAGAAGAGACACTTCCTAAAAGTCAGTGTCATGTTACTGGTTTCTTAAGCGTGCTAGAAAGGACTCACACAGCTCACTGGCAGCGGCAGGGGGAGATTGACCTGAGCGACGCCACTTTCGAACGCCTTGTTTCAAAAAAATGTTAGATTTTAAAATTTTGAATTTAACCAAATTTGAAAAAAATAATTTTTTCCCAAAATTTGAAAATATAAAATTCAACCAAATTCAAAATTTTAAAATCTGAAAATTTTGATGGATACAGCATATTTTCATGACATTATCAAATTTTGTTCAAAATCAAAAAACCGTGCATATTGATGGATACGGCAGAGGGCTGCAATTCAGCGTTTTGATCCAAGAGTAATTTGGTCAATACAGGTGGAGAAAAATAGGAAATGGTTAAAAGAAAAAGTAAATGGGTATAATGTGTGTCGTATAGGTCAAAGCTATCGAACTTGATATTATTTGAAACGAGGCCAACGAACTAAGTTTCGTTGAGGGCATTCTCCCAGTGGCTGGGAGCCACGAGGTGAACGAAATTGCCCATGGACGCAGGCACGATGCCAGTAGGGCTGTAACTTTAGCTCGAAGCTCGCGAGCTGCTCGTGCTCGGCTCTGTAAAAGCTCGGCTCATGCTCGGCTCGTTTGTAAATGAGCACAAGCCGAGCCTCATTTCCAGCTCGTGGCCATTAGCGATCCGAGCCGAGCCGAGCCAAAGACTGGCTCGCTCGGGCTCGGCTCGTTTACATGCTACTACTAATTATTTCATCTCTTAACCATTAGAAAATGGCATATCCTATTACCAAAAGGTCCTAAAATAGCCAAAAAACCCACGTATGCATGAACAAGTTATTTTGATACTCGTATGTACAATGCTAACTTATATTTTGCAATGGTTAATACCTTAAAAGGTTGAAAGATTAATATTTTTCCTGACTCGCGAGCAGCTCTCGAGCTTCCAACGAGCCGAGCCAAGCCCAATTTTCAACTCGGACACCCTGCTGAGCTCGGCTCAACGAGCCGAGCCGAAGGCTGGCTCGCTCGAAGCCTCGAACTCGGCTCGTTTCCACCCTAGATGCCAGTGTTCATCTTCGAAGTCGATGGAAAAATGCAGACGCCACACCCAAGCAGATGCAATATATAGCAAGACGGTGTCGGTAGCACATAGCACATCAAGCATATGCAAGTTTTAGCAAGGAGGCAATCAAATATATGCAAATGGCCAGTCAAAACCACGTGGATGCAAGATATCGCTAGATTCTAGCTGCATTTTTATCGCCGGATATACCCATGACAACATTCACATGTTGCCGTAACATTTTCTGAGAAACCCAACGAGGAATCACATGAATTGCAATCCACAAATTTAGTTCCCACCGAGCAAAACCTGAGAATGGCGGTGACGATTTGGAACATTGCTATCAATGTGTGAGACATGAAACGTATACAAACAAACTGTACGAATATCGCCGCTCAAAAGGTATAAGTCCCTACTGGAGCTTCTCCCAATTTACATCACCACCATGGCTAGATAGCTGCTTATCATTCAAGTGAATTTGTGCACATGGTGTAGTTCGGTAAAAATTAAAGAATATATTGTGCACAGAAGACAACTATGCAATACATTGGAGGGTGCCGTTGCAACGAAATCATGCGACGAAGAATATGAAGATCATGAGGAAAACCATCAGCACAAAGAATATCTTCATCATCAGCCACCTGTTCGACGAAATGCTGTTGACATACTTCAGGAGTTGACCCTGCGCTCCCTCAACGTTAGCCAGTGTGTCATCCATGTTCTCGTCAATTCTAGTCATGAATAGCGCAGCATTAAGCCAACATTAGCCCAACAGAATCAGAAAACAACGTCAATAAAGCTTGGTGAAAAAAATCTAGCCTCTCAGAAGTAATTCATCGCAACTAAAAATTTATCCTAAGAACATACATGCTTATAAGGTAATTCCGTAATAACACATGGTTGTAAATTTTGATTAAAAAAGGACAGAAAATAGAAAGACAAATATGCTCAAGGTAAGATTCAAGAGGTTTATTGAGGACAGCAGGAAACACCCACTATAGGGCAGAGAACATGCAAAACAAATAAATGTCAAATTATCATAATTTGTGTACGTATGGTTATCTATCGTTGCTGAACCATTACTCATAGACCAAATCTCATCAATTTCAAAGATAATTCAAGTTAAACCAATATAATACTATAAGAATCTAAACCAGAAACCTGCTCAAAAAAATCACAATTATGACTAACTTTTTCAGAATGTGTTCATCTCTTTTAATGATATGATTAAGTTACAGATACAGATTTCACAAGTGCAATAGCCAACTCCTGAAATTAGATAGAGGCATGGAACAGCATTAGTTAAAGAAAGTTCACCTTATTGCTAGCTCTCCTTGCTGAGAAACCATGGTTGCCAGCTGTGTAAAGATGTTGCTCAGCTCATGGATGGTTGATTCCACACTTTGAAGTGCATCCGCTCTGCTCTGCATATAAGTATCCTGTTGTACTGCCAACTGCTGCTGCTGCTGCATGAAAGGTGGAGTTGACGATGAAGCTCCATGATCTCCATTAGTCTTCTTCCTGGTGAACACAATCAAAAGAAAATAAACTCCCAGAACACACTGGGTATGTTTGAAGAACTTTGTGATCAAATAACAGATTGCATTCTTCCAAAACAGAATCAGGCTAGTTTATACTTCATAATTTTAAAGGCCATAACTGAATAACCTATTTAGGGCATAATCATTGGAATAAACTAACAAAAACAGCTGGGTTCCGCATATAAATTGAGCCGGTTCTGCGTTATTTCTGCTCAGAACTGAAAATCAAAGACAGTTTTGCAGTTTTTCAAAACTGCACTAGCATTGAGGTATTTCCATCATACAAACAGTTCAGAATTTATTAATCCTCCATTATGCAAAAGAAGTATCCCTCAAATAAGTAGCAGATTAATCAGCAGTCAGCAACCAAGTGGAATAGCAATATAGCATTGAGTTAGAGAGTTAGTAATGAGCTTATTTGTGCAACCAGCTGTTTGGATGTAAAGAAATTAGAAGCAGCAGGTAACTTCAAAGCACTTATACTAGCATGATTGGCTAATAAAACAGCAGCCTATGACCACGGCGACTTTTGACTAGCACATCCCTCTAACAAGCAGTCTATGACCACAACAACTTCTTATGGGCGCATCTCTCCGAGTAGAATTTCTATGGATAAACCAATTCAAGTAGCTTTTGCATTATTCTTTCCTGTAACTAAATCATGTCACAGTAATAGAAGAAAACAAGAGAAGGGACAGTAATAGTGTTATACGTAACAGACACGAAAGAATATAACCTAGTGGGTATTGGTTTAAAAATATGAAAGCCCTCAAATAATGTGGCCGCGCATCACTGCTCACAAATGTAAGTACACAACAATCAAATTTAATTGCATATTTACCTTTGAAACAATGGGGCAGATGCAGAGTCACTGGCCCATGGAGCTGGAGGCACAGAGGAGTCAGATGTGTCCCTCGCAACAGTGGGACGTTGACGGATGAATGGATTTGATGCATCGCTTGCAGATGACGAGAACATTTGTCTCCTATTTTCATGAATCTTTAAATTCTGCACATGAAGGACATGCAATATGAGATCCATTCGTACTAAAGACACTGAGAAAAAAGTGAAGGCAATATATCTGAATAGAACAAGCATTTTTATATGACCTCTGTCCGTTTGGTAAGAACATCCTTGAATTCTTTTGTTGCACTCATCAGGCGATTTTTTAGGTTGTCCACAACTGTGGTTGAATGGTTTGTTGTATCCTTGGAAAGGTTTCCAGTCTCATTTTGTGAATTGCACAGAGCCTGTAGGTCTACAATAGCAGAATTCAAAGCAGTGATATCCTTCTTGACAACTGCAGTCAACTCTTGTATTTCTAAGGAAGGGTCATCAAAAACAGATGTCCTCTTTGCCACTGCAACATATATGTTGTATGATCAGCATCAATCCATCCTTTGAAAGTTGAAACAGCACACTAATTATTTAATAAATTCTGACATAATATTACTGTATTCATATACGGAGGTTATATGTGTTGACTGATATGTCACAGGTGAGGATTTTTGGTAACAAAATATCACGTATAATCACATTAGCAATTACGTTTGTAACTAGATCTCAAGGTAGCAATATAGCAAAGCAACATTCCATAAATCAATGCGGTCAAGGTAACATATAGTGTGTCAGATAAAACAGCATTACATAACTAGGAACATAGCTTGCATGTTCAATAAAGTATTAAGAAGTCATGCACATGATTGATCAGGGATATCATCAGAGCTGTAAATGGCACTACCTGTTCTGAGCAGCTATGTAGTATAACATCCAAAATCCATTACAACTCTACATTGGTAACTGGGATGTCAATCCATGCACAATTCTTGGCAAACCACTTCTAACATTTATGAATATGACAAGGTGCAAAAGGTAGCATATATAATCAATCTGCATTTGACAGTGGCTGGAGTGCATCTAAAACACATCCAAACCCAGGTAACCAACAGGAGCTAGCCATTTCACCCAAAAGGAATCCATAATCCAATCTCGGACACTATCACAAGAGCTAAAACAAACCACTGGCCATCACCCATACAGTATTTGAGCAATAAGTAATCAGTTCATGAAATGCTTAACCCCCAGAGCAAGGGATCAGGTAGCGTTCAACACCCTTGCACCCACACAACCTTGACACTAGTTTCACTAGCTTGAAAGAATGTCCATGTTATCATTGTTTGGTACATTGTAATTACTAAAAAAGCATCCACTGCTGCACGCTGGCAACCATCAGATCTAAGAATGCACAAATGGTCTATGCAACATTTACATGGTGCAAATGCACTCATCGAGGTCTATGCAACATGGTGCAAATGCATTCATCGACTCATCATCATAGCCACAAGACGGTGGAACACGTCCTGATAAACTGTAAAGCGAACTATGCAAATATGCAATCCCACAAAATACACTAGCAACCAAGGATCAATCGAAATAGCAGACATATATGCCAAATATCATAAAAAAATCAAGGAATGTGCATACACTAGAAATGTCTCGCTAATCCCAAGTAACTGCAAGCACAACTGCACAAACAACCAGCAATCATCTGCAGGTACTAAGCAAAGCCCTACCAGCTGCCAGCCTATGCACGTCGGAATCTTCCCTGGCTACGAATGCATCAACCACAGCCTCATGAGCATCTCGAGATCCCCATCCGAATAGTGCCGGGTAGAGACCACCGATCCGAAACAACGCAAGCATGGACGGTTTGAGATCGATGGAAGGGAACGAGAGGGGAAGCCATACGTTGGGCGAGGCGGGCGAGCTTCTGGGAGGTCTGGTGGATCCCGAGCCCGATCTTCGACGCGCGGTGGTTGAACTCCGAGTGCGACGACGCGGCCGCGCGCGGCCCATCGAGGGGGGCTCCACCGCCGCCGCCGCTGCTGCTGGCCGACGCGGAGACGTGGCGGCGCGCGCTGTCGACGGCGGCGCGGAACTCGTTGGTGCGGTCGCGGAACGACGACGGCGTGGGCCGCGTCGAGTTCATGGCCGGCGCCGGGAGGATCTAGATCTGGGTCAGGGTTCCGGCCTCGGTGGTTGGGTCGGTCGGTGGTGGTGCTGGTGATGGATTTGGTCGCGGTGGAGACGGCCAGACGGGAGGAAGGACGCACACGCGGAGGGGGGGTTTGCGACTTGGAAGGGATCGAAATAGTGCTGGCCATGTGGGCCGGTCCGGCAGTCCGGCCGAACCGAACCGGGCCGGCCCGTACTGTTCACGGTTCGCATAGTAGCGGTTCGGTTCGGTTCGGTTCGGTTCGCTATTGTTGTATATTTATTTAATTCAATATATGTATTTCTATATATATTTTCTTTAATTTATAATGTATATTTGTGAAATATAATGGTTTTTTTTATTTTTATATATATATTTTTAAATAAGATAAACCGACTAATAAAAAATTAGGCTGGCCTGGTTCGGTTCGGTTCACTGTGCGAACCGAACCTGGGCCGAGACCCCGGTCGGTTGGCCCGGTTCGTACAGTAACCGAACCGATCGGGCCCGAACTAAACCGAACCAGGCCAGCCCGTTGGCCAGGTCTGGATCAAAATGGAAATTTTGCACAGAGGGCGCGATTCGCGACTCGCGAGTAACATGGGAGTGTTTTTTCCTGATGAAAATTCAAAATTTGATATATATATTTATAAAGTGACTGTGGCCTAGTTCTTTTCAACTTAACAGCTTAACGGTAGCTTAACAACTTAATGGCTTAACGACTTATCTACGTTTTGAAAACACATATGTTTTGAGTCTTTTGAGTCCGTTTTTTCGTTGGTTTGAAGGTGTGTTCTAACGCTTTAAAAAATAAGTCAAACGAAAATGTATCTGAATTTCCAGACTATCTCGAGAAGTTCTCAAAGTTCAGTCATCTCAGCCGTTCAGATCAGCTCAAAAGAACAGGGCCTATGTCTGGTCGTCTTTCTACGGAATATGACACTATAGCCTTTTTCAGCCTTTTTCTCGTCATATACAGTTCAAAATATGTATGAAATCATCGTATTTGCGCTTTTACCAACATCCTAACATGTGGGTCACCATTAAGTGGTCCAATCTAACCTTACCATCGCCATGTCAATTGGAACCATTCCCCGCCACTCAAGTAATAACCCTAAATCCCTACATCCATTGGCACCTCGGTGTCGCCGTGACATAGTCCACCTTCACTGTGCAAGTGTCACCGCCACCGTGGAAGCTTCTCCATTGCGCAACCATTGCCGCCATCACGATCCAAGACCAGCTGAAGTATGGCGACGAGATTTGTGGTTTAGTTTTAATCGACCACGGAGTTTAGTGACGAGTACCACAACGTCGGCATCTCGACTCGCATAGGTTAATGCAAGTAAGTGTGTATAATCTTCACCTCCATTATCTATGAAATTAATAGAAAGTATAGATGGAAGCACGTGAGTATAATCTTCTCCTTCTCTTTGTTGTTTTTTTTGTTGCATTTGGTTATGTTTGGGCTGCACACACTTTTTACACTAGAGTTGAAAGAATATGCTTTATCCACCAAAGACCCTGGCGGTAGAAGAAGATACAAAAATCAAGGGTTTTCAAATGGAGCGTTGTCCGTTGGTAGGCCTAGTGTTGCAAATTTAACAGATTTATTAAGAAAGGAGATTTCTTGGGATTTATACCAGATTGTTACTTTCTGGATGTATGCCCTGAGGCGTGGAGAAGACATTAAGTTGCATGATAGCCAAATTTCTGCTCTCCTTGAGATAAACAAAGATGAGAAAAAATCTTGATATTAGTGTATGAATAATTGATATTAACTCCACACAGAATCATCATCTCGCTTGATGCCACCAACAATATGATTTTTAGGGGGTCCAAGAAAACCATATTATTTTATCACTTGATAATTTGATCATCAAGGCCAAAACCAATAGAGGCCACAAAGATAGGCCTATGCAGGCGTTGTGATAGCTTCACTAGCCGCGACGAGCACAATGGCTACAGTAGCCGTGTTGGTGCTAGCCGCGGAGAGGGAGGCGGCTAGAGCAGCCGGATAGGCAGAGGCATGGCCGTCCAAAACAAGGGAGGCGGCCACAACGAGGGAGGCGGCCACGATAATGGTCAGATCGCTGCCAGTTGTAGAGAGGGTCGCTGCCATGGCGGTCGAATCAGGCCGATACGGACGGCCGAGACACTGGTGCAGCGAGCATGGTGGCCACAGCGGTGGAATCCGTGGCCATGACGGTTGAAGTGGACTCGACAAGGGTGGTTGTGACCGCGGTAACGATGACTGGATCTACGATCTGCTCGGTGCAATGATGGGTTAATTCGGTAGTAAAGACAAATGAGTAGTTGTTGCGACGGCATAGGCAGTGGCTTGGGTCGTCGCACTCTCAGTGGTGATGATCTGATCCGGCATGGATGCAGGATCCACAACGACCATGGCAGCTTCTTTGGTGGCGGCCTGAGCGGATGCGGCTCGGCGCTCTACTATGTCACTAGACAACATGGTGGAGAAGATAGATATAGCTGCGGCTTGTGGAAGGAGGATTCATGCAATATATTGATTCAATGGAGAGTACGAACTCATATAGTCACAGGTCTTTTATATCTCTAGACTTGCTTGTAGAACAAATATAGGGAGATTGGGAAGGTTTAATACGCATGGTGACATGTGTTCCCATGGACCACACATCATGTTTCTGCATTTCTTTCGTCAAGTTTCATCATTTTCCACCCATGTTTTGTCAATATATTGTCAAGTTTTGTAAGTAGTTCTTCCAAAGTTTTGACAACAACTATTCAAGTTTCATCGATAGATTGTCAAGTCTCATCAATCGTTTCCCTAAGTTTCAACAAAAAATATTGAAGTTTTATCAATATTTTTTTCATGTTTCATCAGTATATTGTCAGGTTTAATCGGTAGTTTTCCAAGTTTCAATAGTAATTGCTTCAAACTTCATTGTGTGTCAACTAGCATGATGGGAATGTTCGATGATGGGTTAACATGGTATGTTCAATTCCTAGTGTTCGTGTTCAAATAAATGCATGAATACTGACTATTATATTAAAGTTTATAAATTGTCGCCGGCAGATCCATGGAAGTACTTTTCCAAGTTTCAATAGTAATTGTTTCAAATTTCATCATGCTGACATTAGCATGATGCAAATGTTCGATGATGGTTTCCCATGGTATGTCCAATTCCTAGTTCGCCTTTAAATAATGCAAGAATGCTTAACTATTATATTGAAGCTTAGAAATTATCGCTAGCAGATCCATGGAACTATGAACGTCAGGCCATCCAATCCTAACGTAGAACATCTCAACCACTATTCACACATTTTTTTCACCAATTGTTATAGGGAGTGGCTCCGGTGCAGTCGTCTAGGCCACGCGCGCCTCGCTTGGGCCTAGCCGTCGGTGCAGACGATTGGGTTTGAGCAAAACCATCTGTTATATGTTTTCTCTACTAGTATTATTTCTTCTACAGTACTTAAAATGTCTTAGAGACTTATCGAAACTGTCTTGATCACCGAAGAAAATGACAACGAGAAAAACATGATGTTCTAGTGTCTAGAACCTATGCGTTGGTATCAGTGTGGCCCAAAAGAAATCCGTAAAAAATATAGAAAATCCGGCTAAAATAATGGTAAGAAAGAACTAGATAAAAGTGACCCGTAAAAGTAAAACTTCAAAAATAAAATAAAACAAAGTTACTTCTAAAATCAATAGCTTCGACCGTTCAAAATCAATAGAAATGTAATAGAAAACTAAGAATTCAAGAGAGCCCTCTTCCACATACGAAGACGGATTCAATATTAATGGGACGCCCGGTATACCTAAGCTGAGCACCGCCAGAAAAATGACGAGCAAAAAAACTCCTCCTACACTACAATGGATGCCCAATTAATCCCATCAACCATTCTCTCGCCCATTCATCCCAATTTGGGGAGCAATTTCCCACCCCAATGGCCCATTTTAAGGGCAATTCCAATATATATTGGTCCAATTGGGGGGCAATATAAATCCCACCTAACTACTCTCTATCTGGTTCTGCCTTACTCTCAACCTGACCGGTCTCCTCATGACATCACCTGTGCCTTAGCCCTAAAAACAGTTGTGCACTGCCAACACCACGCCCGCCATGTTGCAACCGCTTACGATCGCAACATCACCGGTCGATGCCTCCACCACAACCACCCATCACCCCGTACGGCCATCCGCCTATGGAGGGGCGAGGACTGGCTACTATCGGTTTGTTTGTGGCACACTGATTAATACATAGCTTGGCAACACTGGTGCGTCGTCCACCCAACCCCAAGCCCTGATGGCTAGCTCTAGTGCGAGTGTGCAACAACGCCTCTACATTATTCTATGGGAGGCAGCAACACTTATTGTGCTTGTACATCCTCTATTATGTGTGTGTGTATGATAGGAAGTTGCTAAAATATATTGCATTAAAAAAGTAATTTAGATAATAAGCTGATTTGGTATATCTTGAGCAATCCCTAAACTTTCTAATTTACAATACGCTAAAAAAATGTGCAAACATATAGAAAATGTTCAGTATTGGATACTTGCATAAAAAAACGTTCACGCTTATAAAAGCATTTTCTTGCACTTCGGTGGCAATCGAATGTGTATCGAGATGTGTTACAGTCACATGTTCTTTTGCACAAAATCTCTTCATTCTTTGTCCACAAGAGCATAGCCCATAGTCTTTTATGTGAGAGCTCTCCTACATGTTGCAACACGCAACGTACCTTGTTAACTGCCGGTGCATATCAAATCGTGCCTTGTCTCCCATGCATTGCACCTTACCTGACCTGTTAGATTTCCATCACTGGTGACAAAAAACACTATGGTTTTGAGGTTTGCAAGAGGTTTCCATCCATCTCAGACGAGATTTTTGTCACCATTGACAGAAACCCTTTTTGAGGTTTTCGGCGTTCCTTCCATCCATCGCTGACCAGGTTTCTAGGAGGTTTTCGTCATGTCTTGCGATATTTACATCATTGTTGACCGAAAACCCCTCTTTTGAGGTTATGGTGTGCCTTCCATCCATCTTCGCGAGATACCACCATTCATCTTGGGTTTAGAAAAGGAGGAGACAACTGATTGCGACCTGTGAGGGAGGTAGATAGAAGGACCACTATGTAAAAAATTAAAAGTTTTATAGAGGTTTTTCACAAAAAAAAAAACACCTCAAAAGCACAAATAATGCACTCTACTTTCGATCGATGAATCCATGGTAAAGTAACCATGAACCGTCCAAAGATGCTGCTGGCCATGCACGGATTAAACTACGAATAGTTTAACCAACGCCCATTTGATTTAGCACTCCTATGAATAGTTTTATTAAGACACGCACACTTATTTTTCCTTGTTAATTCAGGACCTGTTTGATTAATTGTTCCCTTCGCTGCCAAGTCAGTCAGTCGTCTTCTCCAACACCGACTGCCCCTGTTCCTTCCTTCCTTCCTTCCCTTGCGTGCCTTATGGCCATGGCGTCCACCTACGTGGAGCGGCTCCCGCCGCGGCTCGTGGTCCCGGCCAATCCTACGCCCCGCGGCCCGCCCCGCCTGTCCTGGCTTGACCGGTATCCCACGCAGATGGCGCTGATCGCGATGCTCCACGTCTTCAAGCCGGCTCTTCGCCGGCGCACCGCCGGCGGCGGAGGCGCCCAGGCCCGGCCCATCGAGCGGGCTCTGGCTCAGGCGCTGATCCACTACTACCCGCTCGCCGGCCGGCTGTCTCTCTCGAGCGCTGGCGAGCTGCACGTCGACTGCAGCAACGCTGGTGTCTTCTTCGTCGAAGCTGCGGCGAGATGCAGCCTTGAGGACGTGGACTGCCTCTACTACCAGCTCAAGATCGCCGAGGACGAGCTCCTCCAGCCCACGCCTAGCCAGGAAGGCGAGCGCCGGCGGCTCATCCTGCTCGTCCAGGTCACCGCCTTCGCGTGCGGCGGCTTCGCCGTCGGGTACCGGGTCAGCCACGCCGTGGTAGACGGCCCCGGCATGGCTCAGTTCTTGGCCCGCCGTCGGCGAGCTCGCCCGCGGTGCGCCGACCGTCGCCGTTGAGCCGATCTGGGGCCGCGAGGCGATCCCGTGCCCGGCCACCGCCATCATCGGCAGCCTGTCGGGCCCTGCCGCCGGGGCCAAGCAGCTCGAGTACATAGCCGTCGACATCCCCGCCGACTACCTCGACCGCGAGAGGCGCCGGTACGACGAGGTCACGCGGCGCACGCCGGCGGCGACCGGTGCTCGGCGTTCGAGGTGCTGATGGCAAAGCTGTGGCAGAGCCGCACCCTAGCGGTGGGGTTCGATGCCGACGCCGCCGTCCACCTCTGCTTCGCCATGAACGCGCGGCCGCTGCTGCTCGCCTCGCTCCCGCGCGGCGGCGCCGGGTTCTACGGCAACTGCTACTACATCGTGCGCGTCTCCGCCGACGTGGTGGGGATCGTGAAGGGCGGAAAGCGGCGGATGCCGTCTGAGCTCGCTCGGTGGGCGGCGGGGGAGATGGCCGGCGACCCGTAGCAGCTCACGTCGGACTACCGGACGCTGCTGGTGTCAGACAGGACGCGACTCGAGTCCCCAGTGGTGGACTTTGGGTGGGGCCCACCCGCCCATGTCGTGCCACTGTCAACCCTGGGCCACGTCGCCACGTGCATACGGGTGAGGCCGTTGGCCCACAAGCCAGGGCGGCAGTGTTGTGCCGACCAAAAATACTTGTGTTCTTATTGTGCTTCGTGTGTGTTCCGAAGAGAGGAGAAATTATGAGTGAATCCTCTTCGGGTAGGAGAGCCTGGGCCAACACTGATGGCGAAACTGTGGCAGAGCCGCACCCGAGCGGTGGGGTTCGCCATGAACGCGTGGCCACTGCTGCTCGCCTCGCTCCCTCGCGGCGGGGCCGGGTTCTACGGCAACTGCTACTACATCGTGCGTGTCTCCGCCGCCGCCGAGACCGGGAAGGTCGCCGGCGCCTCCGTCGCCGATGTGGTGGGGATCGTGAAGAGCGAAAAGTGGCAGATGCCGTCTGAGCTCGCGCGGTGGGCGGCGGGGGAGATGGCGGGTCCGACTACGGGATGCTGCTGGTGTCGGACAGGACACGACTCGGGTCCCTAGTGGTGGACTTTGGGTGGGGCCCACCCGCCCACGTCGTGCCGTTGCCAACCCTGGGCCACGTCGCCACGTACATACGGGTGAGGCCGTTGGCCCACAAGCCAGGGGCACGGCTCATCACACAGTGCGTCACCGCCGATCACGCCGGCGCCTTCCGCGAGTACTTGCTAGACATGAGCTGCGTTGACCGGATAAAACGCAAGCTTTAGATCATCTCAAAAGCTCCTCTTTAAAACAATGAGAATTGCTAATCAACAATCGACTAAAATTCAGGAGATTTTAGTCGATTTCTCACTTGCCCGCGCGCCGCCCGCCGTTTTCCTCCCCTCCGGCGACCTCCTCCTCTCCCGTCGCCGCGCCGCCATGGATGGGTTAGGGTTTAGGTGGGGTTCAGGTTCGGGGTGCCACCGGGCTTAGAGGGATGGCTGGGGGAGGCGGTGGCCCGGCGGTTGGTAGGGGATGGAGTGAGGACGGCGGCGGCGGAGCCGGGGACGGGGGAAAGGTGGTTGGGGCGGTGGCGGGGGTGAAGGCAATGGTCGGGTTAGGTTGGGCGGGGTAGCGTTGGCGGGGGAGGTTGGGCGGTGGGGCGGCTAGGCGCTGGTGGCGGCGGGGAGGAGGAGGAGGAGCGCGGAGCAAGGGCAGGCTCGGGCCGTCGGGGTCGGGTGCGGTGAAGGGGAGGGGAAAAAGGGAAGTAAAAGAGTGGGGTCGCGGGGCTCATCTGGGCCATTGGATTGAGATCCAACAGTTCAGAAAATCAACTGATGGGTATTATAAAAAACAGTCAACTGTCTAATAGACAGTCCCAAATATGTTATCCGATCCGTATCTAATTCATTTCCATCCCCTATTAAAGTACATCTTATTTCTTTCCCTGACTTGCGCACGATTTTTGCTGTCCCCCTCCTCTGCCCCTCCCCTGCAGCTCCCGGCGCGTCGCTGCGGCAAACCTAGTGGCGCGGCGGCTGTGGTCAGCGACGACAACAGTGACAGTGGCGGTCATCGTGGAGGGGGTATTGGGAAGAACCCTAGACAGAGCAGAGTACCAGCGAAAAATCAACGATCGCAACCACCGTCCCGTCCCAATGTCGATGTCGTCGTCCTCTCGAACCCGAACTGATCCGGGGATGGGGACCTTCTCTTGTTCCTGCTTCCATGGTGTCGGTGTCTGAGAATCGCGCTCCTGAAGAGTAGCGGGACCACGGACCGGCAGACGAGTTTGTAATTGGTGTGAGGCCCAACGACCACCCTTCTCAGCAGCTCGGGGCGGCGGCCAAGCCTACGGGGGCTAAGGCCGCGCTGACTTCCCAGACAAGGGCCTGGTGCGACTTGGTGATCCGGGTACAGATCCTTCGTACAGAGGGAAGAGAAAGGAGAACGATACAAACCGTGAAGACACAAGTGATTTACCCTGGTTCGAGCCCCCACTGCCGGGTAATAGCTCTACTCCAGTCTTGTTGATTATACGGTGGAAAAACAGTACAAAGGTGCGGAGACCGAACTTGAAGGCACCGATCCCGAGCTTACAATGGTGGCGGCTAAGGACTAAGGCTACTGCTAAGGAAGCTTCGGATGCGGGTGTTGCTAGGACTTGAATCAGGTGGAGTTTTTTTTTGGGGGTCCCCTCAAACATCCAGGAATCCTCCTTTTATAGGCGCGATGAGTTGCCCGGAGCTGATACGACAGGCCCCGCGCCTGTCTCTGCTTTAACGACGGCGCCCTTGTCTCATTCCAGGGCTCTTGTCTGGTCCGGAGTCTTCAGGGAGAAGCTGGTCAGTTTAGTACTGGGCACGTGTTTGTCTCGAGGTGCCTATTCGGGGAGGAAACCTTCTTTAGGGAGAAAGCACTTTCCCTTTATCCCCGATATAGCCTTGACTGGGCCGAGCCAGCCTCGCGCCACCCGTTGAGGGTGTCGCGTAGCGTAACAACCATCCGCTGCATGCCAAAGAGGGCAAACGACAAGACGGGCTGCCCGCGTGCTCTTCCCCGGGCTGCGGGTTCCTGGGGAGACACAGTTCGTTCCGGTCAAGGCCGGAGAAAGTATGGTGGGACACGACAGTTGTCGCCACCTGCCCACGGGTAGGTGGATCACCCGAGGGACCTTCTCCCGGGCTAAGGATAGCCCGGGAGGCACATGGTGCCGCACGGTTTGACTTGGTCAAGCCCGGGGCAGCCGCTGGCGGGTTAGGCGCTTCCTTTAGTACGGTCGGGAACGGCCTCTTGGACCCTCTGCTTGTGCGATGGGCCGGTACGGAATTGGCTCAAGGCCCGTCTCAGGATGGGCCGTTTACCAATCACCAACAGCCAGCCCCCGAGCCTCAAGCGGGTCGTGTGGCGAGCCGGTCTAAGGTTTAGGAAAAATCCCCACCACGCGCGGCGCGGGAAGATTTGGCTCGGGAGCCGCGGTCTGAGCATTGAATCCGATTTGACGTAAAGACGGGGCAGTTACGCCCTCTTGGGCACGATCCCCACGACCTCCGCTTCGGCCGTTGTCTTCTTTTATAAGGTAGCACTACGCAGGTGGAACTTGTACTGCAAAATCATCCCCTCTGCCTCTGTCTTCATCTTCTCCCTTTGCCCCCTGCCTTCCTGCCTCCTACCTTCCGTCGCCATGGTTGTCATTGGAGAGAGCGTTCTGATGGTGGAGAGGATGGGGGAGCTGGAGAGGGACGGCTTCGTCAAGCCCGGCTCATGGAGGCTTCCTGGCGCGGACCTGGAGCCAAGGCCCAGGCTGGACGAGTTAGTCTGCTTCGAGAGCTCAGCCATTTGCGGATTTCGCATGCCGGAATCTCAGTTCATCACGGACTTCTTCGCCTTTACGGAGTTGAGGCCGGAGAACTTGTCTCCGCAATCCTACGTCCACCTATCCATCTTCGCGTTCCTGTGCGAGGCGCACTGCGGGGTGCGGCCAACGGTGAGCCTCCTTCAGCACTACTTCGAATTGAAGCCCGTCGGCCACCGCGTGGGCAATGGCGGAGTCTTCTACTTGACCGTGCGTCGAGCTCGGGGCGGCCAGTCGTACCCGGAGTACGAGGTGAGAACGAAAGTTGATGGTTGGGCCCGGCGGTGGTTCTATCTGAGCCGCGGGGGCTCGACCCTGGAGTATTCTTCGGATGCGCCGGATACCCCAATCTTCCAGCGGAGCGAGCCCCAGCCGGAGGATCAAGTCACAGAGGGCGAGATCAAGGGGCTCGTTAAGGATGGTCTGACGGGCTATGAGGTCGTCGTTGGCTTAATTCGACACCGGATTAGCCCGTTGGGGCGCCGCGAGCGGTGCGTTAGCGATATGGATGGTTGGGAAGATCCAGACTGGGACTTTCATGAAGGTAGGCGCCAGCCGCACCCTTTCGTTCGATTTCAGGTCGGGGCATGTTTTGACCGTTAACGACGCTATGCAGGACTCCCGTCCCGCGCGGTCGCGTGGATTGCGGGGATGCTGCTACCACTAGCCAAGACCCCTCGCCGCATACGATTTGTGAAGGACAAGCTGTCCGAGGTAAGCGCCCGGAAGGTGTTTGATTGAATTCATAGCTGCGCGCGCCCTCGAGGCCCTGACGGCGGTAGCGGCTGCTGAAGCGGCGGAGGAAGAGGAGGCGAATGCGGTGGCGGCGCAGATTGCTGCTGACGCCGCATACGCTGCCGCACTGGCGGCGGAGGACGAGGCGCTTCTGCCGCACATCACGGCGGAGCAGGAGATCGAGGCTGTCGCGGAGGCCATCGTGGCGGAGCCTCCGCCGCTGCTTATGGACTCCATCAGTTACCAGCGGCGGCGGAGGCGCCACCCGAGCGCGCCAGGACCGTCTGAGCCCGCGCCAGAAGGGGCTGAGGCGACGGCGGGGTCGCCCGATGCAGACCGGTGGGTGTGCCTGGGCGACCCCAACCGCGGCCGACGGAGGCGCCATCCGAGCGCGCCCAGGCCGATTGCGCTCGCGCCGGGACCACTGTTGTCGTCGTCGTCATCGCCGGAGTCCGCAGCTCCGCCGGCTCGTCGTCGGTGTCGCCAATAGGAGCGACGGAGGCGTTGTAGGATTTTGGGGGCCGCCGTAGGCGTAGCAGTGTGGCGCTCTCTTTTGCGGTAGTCCAGGAGCCCGGCCTCCTTTTGTTCTTTGTGTAATCTTCATCCTTGTAAGGTCTTTCTGTGAAATGCAAACTTCTTTTAAGCAACTTTGTCTTGGTTAATCTTGTTCGTTCTTTCTTCCTGTGCGAATTTGAGAATCTGAAATGCAAAAACAGAGGAACTAGATGAACAGTAACGAAGTCCTGAGTAGAACTTTAGGAAATTTTAAGCAAACTGATTGCTTTTAGAAAGTTTGTTTTTGGTGCGCCTAATCATCTAGCCCCCGGGCCGTGGCCAAATCCAAGTGCGATCTCGGAGTTGGGCGCGGTCTAGAGACTAGAGTGATTTAGAAAAAATTCGCGCGAACTCCCAGCCCCCGAGCTTCGTTAGGCCGCGCGGTGATGCGGGCCTGGCGAAGTTAAGGACTTAGGAAAAATCTAGGCGCAAGAAATCCTTCAGCCCCCGAGCGCTGCGTGGTTCATGTTAGCCATACAAACAAACCTGACGTGGGCTTACTGTGCCTTTGGGCCGTGGGAATTCCACATTGCGCGCAGATTCACTAGGGTGTGAGAGATCGGCTTATCCCGTCATGGAAATGCTCCGTAATGCTTTATCCTTAGCCTTCGGGCTCTTGGCCACGGGCTGGCTTCAAATGGTCAAGACTTAAACCAGCGTGACTCGCGAATGGGGGAAGGGTTTTTTTTTTGTTTTTTTGAGTTGAAACGAATTTAAATGAAGGAAACTTACGACCTGACTAAGCGTAGAAGCGTCGCAGAAGGGAGATGTTCCATGAGCTTGGGAGCTCGTTTCCATCCTTGTCAGCAAGGCGTAATGAGCCCGTGTGCGCTGCGCTGACTACTTTGTACGGTCCCTCCCATTTGAGGCTAAGCTTGTTGGAGCCCGCGAGGTTCTGAATGCGTCGTAAAACCAGGTGTCCCACTTGCAGGGTCCTTGTGTGTACGTTTCGTGCCGCGTAACGACGCAGGGACTGCTGATAGGCCGCAGCCCGGAGTAGGGATTGCTCGCGGCGCGCCTCAAGTAGGTCGAGGTCAAGCTGCCGCTCCTCGTCGTTGACCACGAAGCTGGCGAAGTCAACGCGATCGGATCCTAGTCTCATTTCTGTTGGGAGGACTGCTTCCGAGCCATAGACGAGTCGGAAAGGAGTTTCTCCTGTAGCCCGGCTGGCTGTTGTCCGGACTGCCCAGAGGACTGACGGTAGCTCGTCGACCCAACCTTGCTGTTTGGCCTTGAGAGCGTCGTAGACTCGCTTTTTGATGCCTTGGACTAACTGTCCGTTAGCTCGTTCAGCTGCGCCGTTGCTCTGTGGGTGGGCCACAGAGGCCAAGGCGAGCTTCATGCCGATTTCCTCGCAGTAATCGTTGAACTCCCGGCTCGTGAATTGGGTGCCATTGTCAGCGATGATTCTGTTGGGCACGCCAAACCTTGCGACGATGCTTCGGAAAAAACGTACTGCGGCGATTGCAGTGATGTTGGAGACCGGCTCGGCCTCAATCCACTTGGTGAAGGTGTCGATGGCTACGAACAAGTACGTTTTGCCACCAAGACCCTTGGGGAACGGTCCTAAGAGGTCCATGCCCCAAACCGCGAACGGCCACGCTAGTGGAATGGTTTGCAGCTCATACGCGGGCTGGTGCGTCATCCGCGCATGATACTGGCAAGCTTCGCAGCGCTTAACTAAGGCTTCTGCGTCGCTCATCGCAGTGGGCCAGTAGTAGCCCATGCGGAACGCTTTGCCGACGAGAGTTCTGTGTGAGGCGTGCGCGCCACAGATGCCCTCGTGAATGTCGGCCAGAAGGTACTTACCTTCTTCTTGGGTAACGCACTTACAAAGCACGCCGTTAGCACCCCTTCGGTACAGCAAGCCCCCGTGCAGGCGGTAAGCTCGGGCTCGCCTTTTCAGCTGGGAACGCTCAGCAACGTCCTCGGGCAATGTCCCCTGCTCCAAGAACTGGATGAATGGCGTCATCCAGGAGGTGCTTTGCTCGAGGAATGAGACAGTACCGGATGTCTCGATTTGGGGGGTAACAGACGTCCCCTTTGCCTCCTCTCCGGAGGGAATGGAGGGCTTTAAAAGGTGCTGCACTAGCACCCCCGGCGGGGCCGGTTCTTGCGAGGATCCGAGCTTGGCGAGCTTATCAGCCTCGCCATTCTCTTCCCTGGGAATGTAGCTAATTTCGAAACTCGTGAAACGCTTCTCCAGTTTCCTCACTTCCGCCAGGTACCGCGCCATCGAGTCGTCAGTTGCCTGAAACTCCTCCCTGACCTGGCGGACGACGAGCTGCGAATCCCCTTTCGCAACAAGCCGTTTAATGTCGAGCGCAGCGCATGCTCTTAGGCCCGCAATTAGGGCTTCATACTCTGCGGCGTTGTTCGTAGCCGCAAAGTGTATTTGTATGACGTGCTGGAGTCGCTCTCCATTGGGGGAAATGAGAACGAGCCCGCATCCTGATCGCCCGGACTGGTGTGAACCATCAAAGTACAGAGTCCACCGAGCTTCTTCCCCGTCTTGACCTGGAGAGCTTGACTTTTGCTCATCCGGCCTGGTCAACTCTGCGACGAAATCAGCCAGGGCCTGGGCCTTGATCGCGGTTCGAGATACGAACTGGATGTCGAACTCACCCAGCTCGACTCCCCACTTCGCGACCCGGCCAGTGGCCTCCGGGTTTCGGAGAATGTCCTTGATCGGGTAAGTAGTCGGGACAACGACTTGGTGGGCTTGGAAATAGTGACGCAACTTGCGCGAGGCCATCAGCAAAGCGTAGCACAGTTTCTGAAGGTCGGGGTAGCGCTCCTTTGGCCCGGTGAGTACTTCGCTCACATAGTAGACGGGCTGCTGCTTCCCTTCTCGTTCTACTGCCAGCACCGCACTTGCGGCGTTTGGTGTCACCGAGAGGTATAGCAGGAGGGCTTCCCCGAGCTTGGGAGTAGTGAGGACGGGTGGCGAGGCGAGATACTGCTTGAGTTGCAAAAGCGCGGCCTCGGCTTCCTCAGTCCACTCGAAACTATCGTGCTTGCGCAGGAGTTTGCAGAAAGGCGCGCTTCGGTCTCCAAGGCGGGAGATGAAACGGCTTAAGGCCGCCATTTTGCCCGTGAGGGACTGGATGTCCTTTACACAGGTCGGCGACCTCATCTTTTCGACGGCCTCGATCTTTTCGGGGTTCGCACCGATGCTCGCCCCGCCGATTACGTAGCCCAGGAGCATGCCGGATTTGACACCAAAGACGCACTTCTCAGGGTTTAGCTTGACCCGGTGCTGTCTCAGGCTGTCAAAGGTCTCAGCTAGGTCGGACACATGGTCACGGGCGTCTTTGCTCTTGACTACGATATCGTCGACGTAGACTTCTACGTTGCGCCCTATTTGATCAGGGAGAGTTTTTGCATGAGACGCTGGAACGTGGCGCCAGCATTTCTGAGACCGAAGGACATGGTCGTATAGCAAAATGTGCCGAAAGGCGTTACAAAGGCGGTTTTTTCTTCGTCCTCTTTACACAACGCGATCTGATGGTAACCGGAATAAGCATCCAGGAAACTCATCAAAGCTGAATCTGCCGTAGCGTCAACTAGCTGATCTATGCGTGGAAGGGGAAAGTTATCCTTGGGGCAGGCGGAATTAAGGTCGCGGTGATCGACACACATGCGCCACTTGCCTCCTTTCTTCTGGACGACGACTGGGTTCGCAAGCCAATCGGAGTGCTGAACTTCGCGGATGAACCCCGCTCGAAGCAGCTTGCCGAGCTGGTCTTGGATGATCTTGGCCTTCCAGCCGGGGACACGCCTCTGACACTGCCTTACCGGTTTCTTGTCAAGCCGGACAGCTAGCCTGTGCTCGATCACCTCCCTTGGGACACCGGGCATATCGGACGGTTCCCATGCAAACGCGTCCTTGTTAGCCCGGAGGAAGGTAATGAGCTCGAGTTCCTATTGAGGCTCGAGGGTTGTCCCCACGTGGACCACCTTGGAGGGGTCTGACTCCGTGAGGACGACGGTCTTGGTGGGCTCCTGCGGCTGCAGTGCCACCTTAGGGCGCGCTGGGGAGCGCTCCTTGCCGCTGGGACCACGGGTAGGGAGCTGTCCTACCATGGCCAGCGCGGTCTCGTCGCAATCGAGGGCCGTCTTGTGGTTACCCCGGACGGTGATGACTCCCTTGGGTGCCGGCATCTTCAGGCAGTGATAGGCGTGGTGGGAGACCGCCATGAACTTGGAGAGCGCGGGGCGCCCCAAGATGGCGTTGTAGGGGAGCTCTGTTTCCACCACCTCAAAGGTGATGTACTCCGTCCGGAAGTTGGCGGAGGAGCCGAACGTGACGGGTAGCACGACCTGTCCCACGGGGCGAAGCGACGATCCTGGGACAATCCCATGGAAAGGGACGGTGATGTCCTTGATTTTGGAGCGCGGGACCTGCATGAGGCCTAAGACGCGCGCTGTGATGATGTCCAGCGAGCTCCCGCTGTCGACGAGGACGCGGTCGACCCTAGTATTGCCAATGGTAGGGCAGAGCACCAGCGGGAGACGCTGGGGTTTGGAGAGCCCGGCCGGACAGTCTGTCACCGAAAAGGTGATGGCCTGGCTGGACCAAGGCAAGGATGACGCCGCGGGTTCGCCGCGGGAGACGTGGAGGACCTCCCGGGACGCGGCCTTGAGCTCGCGGCGAGAGGTGTAGGCTGACGTTCCGCCAAAGATGACGGCGACGTGGCCACGGGCTTCAGGAAAGCCCTGATCCTGGCCACCCTGGGGTGCGGGCGCCGCGGCTGCGCCCTCGGGCAGCTCGGGCATGGGACCACGACCGGCGTAGAAGTCCTCCAGCTGGCGGGCCCATGTGCGACAGTTGCGTAGCTCATGGCCAGGGCGTTGATGAAGGGGGCAGAAAAGGCTGGGGTCGTGGAACTGGTCCTCACCTCGGTTCTGCTGCTGTGGACGGGGAGGCCGACCTTGGGGTGCCCCCTGGCCTCCACGTGGCCTACCCCCGGCTGAGGGGGGTCGCTGTAGCCGCTGCTGTAGTGGTCGCTGCGGCGGACGCTGAGGCGGCGGGCGTGTTGGCGGAGGGCGCTGTGTCGTATAACTTCGTATAATGTATGCTATACGAAGTTATTACGGCGCACGTCTCGCTGCGTCTTCGCGGCCGCGGTCGACGGCAACGCCGAGGACGAGGAAGACCAGGCGCAGCTGCGCCGTCGCACAGAGGCGAGAAAGTTCTTCGATGATGCCGTCCGCCACGTCATGGATGGGATCTGTGAGGAGGACCGTCGCCAGCGCACCCCCCGGGGCTGCCAGCCGGTCGACCCCCTCATCGAGACAATGACCAACCCGCTCTTGCGCAGCCAGCAGAAGGCGCGCGCCATCGCCGCGGTCGTTCGCGACTTGGAGAAGGACCCCCGTGGTTTCACCATGACGGATTTGGGTCCGGCCATCGCTGAAGGCCTGGGTACCATTACCTGTGGCATCGACCGACATCAGGAGCAGAACGGCGGCGATCGTCCGGACACCTGGCGCGGAAACCAATCCGACCACAGCGGTACTCAAAGCCGCTCGCGCCGCCGCCGCAGTCGTTCGCGCCAGACCCAGACGGCCTCCTCCGCCGGCGGCTCGCCGCGCACCCAGGGCGGAGTGTTTTCCCGCCTGGGCCCACGCCGGGATACCTCTCCCCCGAAGGCCGCGCCAGGGTGCTCTGCCTTCTCTCGCGCTCTCCGCGAAGCGCCGTGGCCCCCGAGGTTCAAGCCCGGGCCCATTGAAAAGTTCGACGGGAGCAAGAATCCCGAGGAGTTCCTATCCGTCTACACCACCGCTATCCGAGCTATGGGGGGAGATGAGGCCGTCATGGTCAATTACTTCCCCACAGTGCTCGAGGGCATGGCCCGAACCTGGCTGTTCAACCAACGGCCCGGTTCTATCCGCAGCTGGTCACAGCTGCAGGATGCCCTCCGCACGAGCTTCCAGGGATGCTACGCTCGCTCTGGGCGCCCTCAGGACCTCAAGCTCGTAGTACAGCGAGACGATGAGAGTCTCCAGGACTTTGTGTGCCGGTTCGTCAGAGCCCGCAACACAATCCCCTGCATCTCAGATGAGGCCATCAAGGATGGTGTGAGGGACCGGCGCTACACCGAGGACCTCGAGCTCCACCCGGTCAACACCGCGAGTGAGCTCTTCCGCACCGCCGCCCTCTACGTCAACGCCTCCGAGGCGGTGGAGCGCAAGAGGGGCCGTGCGAAGAAGAAAGCCAAGGTCGGCGATGGCTCGGGCAAAGCCGACGCAGACAAGAAGAAGAAGAAGCGGCAGGAGCAGCCCGCCAAGTTCATCGCCGCCGTCGAGCCCGACCAGACAGAGTGCCCGCCCCCACAGCGCCCTCCGCCAACACGCCCGCCGCCTCAGCGTCCGCCGCAGCGACCACTACAGCAGCGGCTACAGCGACCCCCCTCAGCCGGGGGTAGGCCACGTGGAGGCCAGGG